>JAAAKG020145185.1:0-10945 GCA_010014905.2 Druon quercuslanigerum | reverse complement strand
ACAAGGTGTCTGAACGCTTCTGTTTTACCGGCGATGTAAGCAACTCAGCGCAAAGGCTCGTAGTACGACGAGAGGGCCCCCACTCTGACACCCCCTTCCCGCATCTAGGCTTATAATGTCTTTGATTGCCAAAATTTGTTTCCACTATTTAACTCGTACCTTCACCCCCTTGGTCAGGCTCAGGCGAGTAGCTTGCTATATCATGTCATTTGAAAGGTGCGCGCCCGGATATTACGTACTTCCGTGCCAACTGTCATGGCGAAAGGGACAGAGGGGGGGGGGGGGGGCGTTTGGCGCGCCCTTCAAGTTAAATTCAATAGTAAAAAATTGCACATGATTTTAAAATTAAACTAGATACATTAATTATGAAGTTGTTGGCTATGCTGTTTGACAAATAAACATTTGTAACAAAATATATTAAAACTGTTTTTTAAAAAGTTATCCTATAGAAATGTTAGAAAAAGGTTTGAAAACGCCATGTCAGAAATTATAAAACTTGGCGTGATTGAAGGTTATAATCCAAATGATTTTTAACAAAAATTGATTGGTGTGGGTATACTATAATCACGCTAAGTTGTATAGTGCCTAAAACTTTGATTATTTAATTTCATGTACTTTTTTCATTTTTTTTCTAATAAGAAAGAAAGGTTAAAAAAAAGTTCTTTACGAGTTTTCAAAATTTATAATTATTCCTTTTTGAGACTTTGCCACGTATTTTGATTCATTTGCACGCAATTTAAATTTTCTATTTTTCACAGTATTTTCGATAAATTAAACTTTAATGAGAAGCTCTAGCAAAACATGTATCAAATAATATTTTTAGGGACTTTTCAAAAGTTATGATTCCTTTTTGAAATTTGCCCTGAATTTTTATTGATTTCGCTCGAAATTTTCTATTTTTCTACACTATTTTCGATAAATAAAACTAAATTAAAAAGCCCTACCAAAAAATGAATAAAATAAAATTTTTCAGGACTTTTCAAAAATTATAATCTTTTTTTGAGATTTTTTACTGTATTTTGAATCGTTTGGACCAAAATGTGAATTTTCTATTCTTCCACTGGATTTTTATAAAATTACCCAAAATTGTGAAGTCCTACAAAAATGGTTAAAAGAATTTTTTATAGGACTTTTCAAAAGTTATAATTCCTTTTTGAGATGCTTCCACGTATTTTGAATTGTTTGTATCCAAACTTGAATCATATATTTTTCTACGGTAACTTTGTGCGAGGAAACAGTGTGTAAAACGTGTGAGAATTGAGGTTCGTGTCCCTGAACATGGAATACGATCCGAATCAAGGGTTGAGGATCGTCGTTGGGACGTGGAAGCATCGTCAACGGGTCTTTTTCATGCTAGGTGAAGGATATAAAGGTTACCATAGTTCATAGTAACCAGGTAAAACTATGTTAATATTACATTTGTAAATCCTTCTTTTTAATAAAAAAATTCGCTGAATTTTTTTGTTTTCAACAGTTCATAATGGAATTTTCAATTTTCAAAGGTTAAGTTGTTAAATTGTTGAAGCCTGTCACTTTTTTTTACTATAATTGGAATCAATTCTATCGCTTTTTCTATTTTTTTCAATACCAATAATAAACTTTAAAGCTTCACAATGTTTTTTGCAATTCTTAAACTTCTGTGTTTTTAACAGTGAAAATGACAGTTATTTTTTTTTTGACAGAAGTGACATTTTTTAGTGAACAAAGTCTACCCAGCTGTTTTAAATTTCACTTATTACTACGCAGTATGATACTTATCAATAATGTATTGATCATCTATTGAATATCTATAACTTCAATTTAAAAAATGTTGGTTTGGAATGCGCTATTTTAAAAGAATTTAATGTGAGGCCCTGAAATGATTTTTTTCCAAATTATTTTTAGATTAAGTCTTCGCAGTTTAAAATTTAATATTTTAAAATACTGTAGTCTCAAATGCAAATAATCACTCAAAATGACAAGACCATTCCGCTATTGAATATTCCAAAATTTTATATGAAAAGCCTTGATAGTTTTGATTTTGATAATTTTAGATGTAAATATGAAGCACTTTCGAAATGTAAAGCTTAAAATTATATAATTATACAAAATAAAATCATATAACAGTAATCTTGTTGCGATTTAAACAAATACATCATTTCAAAATGAAAAATATTTTATTGCAAAATTTCAAGTATGAATAATAATGTTAAAGAGAGATTTTTAATTAAATAAATGTAAATTAAATTGATACATCAGCGTGAATTTATATGTTGATTTAATTTTGGAAAGCATAATTAGAAATTTAAATATAATAAGTTTTTAAAGTAATTTTAATTTATTTTAAATAGTTTGTATTTTAAAGGGTTTAATTACTAAAACGTTTTAATATCACAATTTTTTGTGACTATAAATTTGTAATGTTTTCCATTTAAAATCACTATTTAGTTTGAAAGTTTTGTTCAGTATAATTCAATTCATTGTTTGATTATATAATCATTTGTTTAATCAGCTTTGATGTTAAACTGTAATACAATAAAATAAATAATTACATAATAACAATTAAAAATTTCAGAATATAAGAGCTTTGACTTTCAAATATTCAATTTAATTTTGAATTTTAAATTATCAAATCCTAATTGTTTTTAATTTTAAATTGGTTAAATTCAAAAGTTTGCAGTTTTTAATTATTTAGTTTTGAATTCTTTTTATTATAAATAATACAATTGAAATCATTCAATTTCGTGATTCTTAAATTCAAAATGGAGTTTTAAAATTTTCAGGTCTTCTATTGAGAAATTATACAATTTAACTATTTTTTCTCTTATTACATTGTACAAAATCGTGCAATAAGTTATATTTTTTTATTTATTTTAGAAGCTTCCATTTCAAAATTATGAGTTACTATTTAAATAATATGTAAAAAATAATATTAAAAAATCGGTTTTATTATGGCTTTTCAAATTTGCCTAGATTCCATTTCAGGAAATAAAAATTCAGAGACGTGAACGCGTGATTTGCGCGCGTGCGATTACTGCAAGTGTGTAATAACAGGTACATATGCATTTTTCTTTACCAGCCACACAAATTTCCTTATCCTACTTATATGATTCAAATTCAATCGATTTCTGTTCAATCGGTCTTCAGACAATCGGTTTGCTGATGCTTATCAATTTCAGCAAATATCGATCATAAATGTAAAAAAAACTGTAGGCTTTTCAAAGAGAGTTAATTTTCTTCTAAACCGGGAGTAATCACGAATATTCACTGGGAGAAAGCCGGGAGGTAAAAATGTGAAAAAAGTGGCCACCCTGAACATAAATAAGAAGAAAATTGTTCTAAATTTTAAATCTCTTTAAAATGTAATAATTTTTATTGCAAATAAGCGGTTAAATTAAAAAAAAATTAACATAACCCTTAATTGTTTCTAAAGGACCCCGCACACATCTATGGAAAATATGGTTCCCGTCAAATTGACTAAATCTGTAGTATAATGTAGTTTTTAATATCCTGATCGAATAAAGTCCTTAGACACTGGATCCAACCAACTCTAGGTTTCGAGATAAGAGGGACCAAATGTTACTTTTCATGGACGCAAGAGGAGTTCCACGGACCCTCGAAGACTGTTTGGCACTACGCTCAGGGATCCTGCCAAACTCTCTGTTCCTTTTATATTTTGTAGTTTGGGACCCCCCAAACAATAATATCCATGCCTGAATGTCGAGAAAATGACACTTTTTCATGGGTGTTGCACCAAAGTTAACGTTTCATGCATACTCGCTGTCTCTTTGATCTTTTGTAGCTTAGGGCCTCCTGATTGATAATATTTATGCTATGTCCAACTCTCTGTCCATCCAATTAAGGAAAGAAATCCGGGTAATTAAGACAATATCAACACGATATCAGCGCATGATCCTGCCAATTAAGGCAATACCGGTGTATTATCCAGCCAGTTAAGGCGAGATCAATGAATTATCAAGTTAGTAATAGCAATATTCTGGTATTTTCCAGTCAGTTAAGGGAAGATTATGTACGATCCGGCCAACGAAGGCAAAATCGGGAAGTGTTTAAACAGTTATTGCAACATTAGTGTATGGTTTAGTATTAAATGACGCTCTGGTGAGTCAAGATAACAATGAGAATTAGCTTTCTCAAACAAGACGAGTTTTGGTATATCATTCTACTTTTCGTTTTGACCCGCATCCGCAATATCATTAATCATAGATCTGCTTGGATACTTTACTGCTGGCTGATGGCGCGCGTATCCTAAATTCCATAATATGCTTGCTACATGCGCACATGATCCAAATGTCCTGGCCCCGGTTTTGCAAATACAGTAGTACGCCAATATTTGTTCATTGTTTTGTGCTTCATCCAGCTGTAGCTCTTGATTATCGGCTGCTTGAACCAAGTTATCTTTTACATAGGATATCCAGATCTAACATTTCGTTGCGCGTCTGAAACGTGCATCTTTAATTTGCCTCCTGCCAAACTTATCTTGGATTAAGCTGCTGCTAGATTTAGCTAAAAGATTCCTACCGTCAATTCCTTTAGATTATTCATATCCAGCCTAGGAAAATGAGATACTTGGTGTTCATTGAAATGAATCTATCTAGCATTCCTGGTATTCAGGTTGTCAATTGTAACTCCGGCCTGGACGACGTTGGGTTCACGTGATTTTCATAACATTCTTTGGGCTAAGTCGACGGTCGCTTCGGCCATCTGTATGCAAGGACGATATTTGTTAAGGATCGTCCCAGCTACATAGTAAAAATGGCCGATGTTCATGGCATGGTTCATGTTCATGAGATTTCCGAAGGACTTAAAAACAGATTTTATGTGGCTATTTCGATCCTGTACGATCCACCCTGGCTTAATGATCAATCTTGAGTCATTTGCTTGTTCTGTATTGAATTGGCTCTGTCCGCAAACTAACAGAGGTGGCATTTTACGGTTAATACTAAGGTTTTCAAGAAGCGTTAGGCAATCTCGATAACCGCGGTCCACAATGATAATTTTATCCTTTTCGAAACATTCTCGCAGCCCATTAAAATTAATTTCTAATTCATTAGTAAGCATGGAAGCATCGTTATTTCAAGAGTCAGAAAAGTAGGGCCCATGAATATCCAAAATATAGCCGTCTGGAGCTACAACTAAGACTGGCTTAATTAAGTGGCGACCTTTATGAACGCTGTATGTTTGCCTGAGAGCCCTGAAATTCCTGGGTTTATGGATATATACATAAGTTCCATCTATATAGGCAATCACTTTTGGAACTTCAGAACTGGGATTACAAAGTTCATTTGCGAAGTCCGTTACATGTCTCTGCATATACTGCTCACGTTTTATAGCCATCAACCCTATGTTGTTGGGAACAAAACGTGTCATCAAAGATCTTCTCACAATAGAAATAATGAAACTCCCATTTTGCCTACTATCGTATCCAAAAATAATATTTAAAAAGTCATCACTCAGCCCTTGGAGAAGCTTACACCACAAAAACATCATCAAATCCTTTTTACTAATAAGGCGATATACCCATCGTTCTTGTACAGCATGGCGTACAGCATCGCAATACGTATATAAATCCCTGAATTGCTCGCATGTTATGGAACTTATTGAATTGAACTCTTCCTCTGAAAACTTTTTTTCATTATTAAAATCAGGCTCATCAATCTTCGATAATTCACGCAGACCTTGCAAAAAATATTGCAACTGGACATCAGACAAGCGATACGGCATATTGCAAAATTGTAAACCGTGCAGTAGGACATTTGGTACATTTAACACACAACCTGGTCATATCTTGCATTCTGTTTCAAAATATAAAATAACTATTTCTTCTTTGTTTTAAAACATTGAGTCTCAGACAATTAGGATCAAGTGCTAAATCATTCATATCCATATTAATGCTTCGATTGCAGTTTAGGCATATCCTCGTATTTTCATCAATCTCTTGAGAAGCTATTTCATGTTCAGCACGACGATAAATTGCGATTTGTTGTTTTTCCTAATTTTCTGCATCAGATATGTGTGCCATCGCTCGTTGCTGCAAGGCGATTGCACATATGTAGCAACATATTCTGACGAGCGACACAACTAAATTCCAGGCATTCCTTAGCGTTCCTTTTTATAAACTTGACTCCAATATCGAACAAATATTATCGCAGGCGAAGAAAATAGAACGTTAATACAGAATTTATGCCAAGAGTAAACTACAAAGAGATTGCCATGGCGGCAAAACCTCCTTTATTACACGCCACCGATGTCCAAAATCTAAAAGTTTATTCAAAGGAGACTTTTTCATTATGAAAACCGATTTCCAAAATCAAAAGTTTCAAAATTGAAAGGCATGAAAAGCAACATATGATGCAACACCAATGAAAAAGTGTCATTTTCTCGACCTTTATATATGGATATTATTGTTTGGGGTGTCCCAAACTACAAAATATTAAAGGAACATAGAGTTCGGCATGATCCCTGAGTGTGGTGCCAAACAGTCTTCAAGGGTCGGTATCTGTTCTCATCTGCATGAAAAGCGAAATACGATGCAACACCGACGGAAAAGTAGCCTTTTGTCGACCTTTAGACATGGTTATTATTGTTCAGCGGATCTCCAACTACATATTATCCAAGGGACAGTGAATTGAGCCTGATCCCTGAGCGTGATGCCAAATAGTCCTAGAGGGTCCGTGGAAATCCTCGAGTATGCATGAAACGTTAAATTTGGTGCAACACCCACGAAAAAGTATCCTTTTCTCGACATTCAGGCATGGATATTATTGTTTGGGGGTCCCAAACTATAAAATATAAAAGGATTAAAGAGTTAAGCATTATCCCTGAGCGTAGTGCCAAACAGTCTTCGAGGGTCCGTGGAACTCCTCTCGCGTCCATGAAAAGTGGCATTTGGTCCCTCCTATCTCAAAATCTGGCATTTTTTGGACCCAATGTTTAAGGACTTTAGTTGATCAGGGTATTATAAACTACATTATACTACAGTTTCAGCCAATTTGACACCGACCATATTTTACGTAGATGCTTGGTGGGTCACTTGCGATATGAAACGCCAACTTAACTTAAAATATTTAGAAAATTATGAATCCTCCTTAAAAACTACTCATTTTATAACAGAATTTTTTATTTGTGATTAAAAACATTAACAGAATCTGAAATTCTTCAAATTTGTGAATTCTATTGTTGAAAATAGAAATCATTAATTTTAAATCTAATTATTTTTGTTTAAAAATGACACTTTTTAGATGAAAAATGTAAACATAACCTAAATTTATTAAAAAATTATAAATATTTAATGTTTAATTTCAAATATCATCATAAATTGAAATTGTTATAAAATTATGAATCTAATTTTAAAAATAATAATTTCGTAAGAAAAATGCCTATTTCCGATGAATAACTCTACCAAAATCCAAAATTGTTGAAATGTTTAAATTCTAAATTGCTTAAATTAAAAATCATTGGATTTGAATCTAATTATTTTTTTTAAATATCAATTTTCTGGTGAAGTACACCAACATAACATAATTTTTTTAAATTTGTAAATATTTAATATTCTAGATGAAAAACGAATGTAACTTAAAATTGTTTTAAAAATTATGAATCTTCTTTAAAAACTAATCATTTTCTAGCGAAAATGTTTATTTACAATAAAAAACTTGAACAGAATATAAAGTTGTTCAAATTTGTAAATTATATTTTTTTCAATAAAAATCATTAGATTTAAATGTCATTATTTTTGTTTAAAAATACCAATGTAAGGTATATTTAATATTGAAGGTCAAATATAAATCTAACTTACAATTTGAAAAAAAATATGAATCTTCATTAAATACTAATAATTTGCTAATAAAAATGTTTATTTCCGATAGTCAGCTTTAACAGAATTCAAAATTTTTTAAATTAGTAAATTCTTTTACTTCAAATAAAAATGATTGGATTTAAATCTAATCATTTCCTTCTAAAAATATTAATTTTAGGTGAAAAACGCCAGCAAAACCTAAATTTGTTGAAAAATTCTAAATAGTTAATATTCCATGTCAAATGCCAACGTAAATTAAAATTTTTGAAAAACTATGAATCTTCTTTAAAAATAATAGTTTTTAATAAAAATGTTTATTTCCAATGAGAAACTTTAAAAGAATCCAAATTGTTGGAATTTTCTAAATTATTTTGTTTAAAATTAAAATAATTGGATTTGAATCTAATTATTTTTGTTTCAAAATACTAATTTCAGGTCAAACAAAAACAGCAAAATCTGAAGTTTTTGTAAATTCTAAATATTTAATATTCAACGTCAAGCGCGAATGTAACATTTGTTAAAAAATTAATACTCTTCTTTAGAAACTAAAAATTTTCTAATAAAAATTTTTATTACAAATGAAAAAATTTACCAGAATCCAAAACTGTTAAAATTTGTGAGTTGCATTGTTTAAAATAAAAAACGTTGAATTTAAATCTAATATGGTTTTTTTTAAATACAAGTATCAGGCGATACACATTAATATCACCTAAATTTGTAGAGAAATTGTAAATATTTTATATTCAACGTAAAACGCGAACTTAACTTAAAATTGTTAAAAAATCAATAATCTGCTTTAAAAACAAATGATTTTTTCTAAAAAATACCATTTCCAAATTTTCATTCCAACATAATCTAAATTTGTTGAAAAATTGTAAATATTTCATATTGAACGTCAAACGTGAGTGTAACTTAAAATATAAAAAATATATTATTCTGCTTTGAAAACTAATAAATTTGTAATAAAAATGTTCATTTCTGATGAAAAGCTTGAACAGAATCCAAAATTGTTTAAATCAGTAAATTTTATTATTTGAAATAAAAATCATTGGATTTAAATCTATAATTATTTTTGTTTAAAAACAACAATTTTTATGTGAAACACAACAACATAACCTAAAAATGTTGAAAATCGTAAATATTTCATCTTCAATGTTAACCGTGAACGTAACTTAGGATGGTTGAAAAATTATGAATCTCTTTTAAAAAATAGCAATGTGTAAACCCATGCGAAAATGAATATATAGTTTATATATATAGTGTGAATTTTTATGTATAATATAGACTCCACACTACTCATAAACTATTCATAATATTTCCGGCCAGCAATAAAAATTTCTAAATTCGATGAAAAACTTTAAGAAAGTCTAAAACTATTGAAATATTAAAATTCTATTATTAAAATAAAAGTTATTGGGTTTTCATATAATTATTTTAAATATTATTTTATTATTTTTATTTTTAAATTGTTTAAATTTGCAAATGATATTTTTTCATTTTCACCAGAGAAGGTATTAGATTTTTTTTAAATGTGACTCCCTCCCCCCCTGTTTTTGTCAAATGTTTAAGATTCGAGATCCTCTAAAACTATAAAACTGGTTTTTACGAATGTGTCTCTCTGTTTCTGTGTCTGTATGTATGTCTGTTTGTATGTATACGGGCGCGATAACTTTTGAAAACATTATTTTATTAGATTAGCCTTTGGTATACTCTTTTATTGTCAAAAACTGAAGGTCAAGTTTATTAGCCAGCCATTTTGGATAAAAATGTAAAAGGTGAGCGCATTTTGAAAAATTTTAAGTCCACCCTTTTCAAAATTCAAAAATTCGATTTTTTAAAGGCCCTACAATATTATTATAAGAACTTTATGAATTTTTTCGAAAAATTAAAATTTTGACGGTACAACAAATAATGAAAACTAAAAAATTCCATTTTTCGGTCAAACTATGCAAGATACGACAAAAAGTGAATGGATAAAAATTGTACACCTAAAAAATGTGTACAACGGAGGAGGGTCGATTTGGGCGGTTTTTGGCCTGATATATTCTTGGGTTAAAAAATTTAACAGCAATTTCTTTAATATCGATTAACAATAATAAGTCGATTCCACCCTTAATAGACCACCCTGACCTCCGTACTTTCCTCCCGCCACCCCCTCAAATACTGAAAATGTTATCACTTGCTTCGAAAATTAAATATTCATCACTTATTGCCTTTTTACTCCCTCCCCGCCCTTATAGAGGTGGAGAGGGTGGTTTTACTATTTATTACTGTGCAGTGTATATAAATATAAAATATCTAATCCTGGTGATCAGACTTGACTAGGGTATCCTTGGTTTTTTGGGGTCGCTGATTCCTAATCCGAGGTCCGTAAACCTCTATCACATAAGGTAGAGATCACTTGAAGTTCAAATTGAAAAAAAAACTGATAAAAAAATCCAGAAAAATAGATATATAAGTTTTTGGGGTTTCTGAATCTGAATTCGTGGTTTTGTTCAGAGAATCTTATTATAACACATATTTCTCCTCTCTCTAATTGACATCAAACGGTTAAACAAACCGTAGGACGAAAACTTTGGATTCAAAATCAGCGACACCAAAAATCCAAGGATACCCTGGGCAAGTCTGCTGATCAAGCTGAGAATCTTGTATTTGTATACCCCGCAACGAATAAATAGAAAAACCACCTTCTCTACCCCCATAAAGGAGAGTCAAAAGGCAAAAAATTGATAAATAAGTGTAGGGCTAGTTAATATGGAGCTGATAGTGTATTTTTATTAAGCAAATACAAGTTTGGCAGCCACTAATCTCTCCAAAAATGCTGTTAGCAAGTGATGGCATTTTCACTATTTGTGGGGTGGTGGGGCTGAAAGTACGATAGGGGGGAGGGTGGTCCATTTAGGATGGAATCGACTTATTATTGTTATTAGATACTAAACAAATTTTTGTCCAATTTTTCACCCAAAAATGATCTAAAAATTGGTACTTAATCATTTTTATATAGAATGCATAGTTTTTCCTTTAATCGTGAAAAATAACGTTGACAAGAACAAAATGAAATCATTGGAAAAATGATGCAAGATACGAAAATACACAAAAGACAAATAATTGTACTTTCAAAAAAGATATATATATATATATATATATATA
>JAAAKG020145184.1:0-10945 GCA_010014905.2 Druon quercuslanigerum | reverse complement strand
ATATATATAAATTAATAATAATTTATGATTATCATTGACTATGATGGTTAATAAAGACGATAAATGTTCTGATTGATTGATAAAAGAACAATATTTACGAACGACATGACGAGATTGACTTTTCCCGCGTATAACGCTTTCCCGTTTATAACGCTCTTCTTCGTCGGTCCCTTGAAGAGCGTTATATCGCGATTTCACTGTATTGTTACAAAATTTTCAAACGGTTCGTTTATCGAGGGAGTTTTAAGTAAGCCCAAGCTTCCAGCAATAAAAATGCTTAGTACGATATAATTAAGTTTTCTGAAAAGTTTTGAATTGAAAGTATTGAATTATTCGTTACCAAAATAGAAGCTTTCTAATAGCATTGATCGAATGCGTAATAGGTGACAACTTCGGAGTCTCGACCTGCTCGACCACAGCCGTCGCCTCTTGACTGGAATTATTTTAGTCTATATATTTGTTTACACTATTAAGTTAAAATTTGAACATCAAACTACAAGCAATTATTTTTTTGTTAGGGAAAAATCATTCAATATTTACATTTTACATTATATTTACGTATTAACAGGGTCATTACAAACATTCAGAAAAATATATCTCACAACACAATTTTCAAGAAAAAAGTTAATTTTCAACCAAAAAGTTTAATTATCTACCAATCATTTATTTTGTTCTTGAAATTTTTTAAAACTTTATTTTACTGGTTTTTAGTCAAACAAAACTTGTTAGTAATTATACCACTAATGAGATAAAAATGGTTTAGAACATATTAAATACTTTTTATAAAAACAGCATGAATAGAGTTCGCAGAAAATCCTATAAAGAACATAATAAACCGATACACTATTATAGAGATTAAATAAACATTACGGCTAATTTATGAAAATAAAATAAAACGGAAAACTTAGATCAACTATTTCCAAACAAATAATTCCGTCTTAAACTATTCTTTTTAGAGTAAATTTATATTTCGTTTCCAAAATTTGTTAAACTTAGCAAACTGGCTACCTTTTTTGATTTCATAAATCAAGTTAAAAATTGAGTAATGTGCTTGTCGACTTTATACTGAAAACATCCTTAATATTTTAAATTGATTACTCAATAAATAAATCCTGTTTTTTATTCTGTTATTTTTTATTCACTTTCATAAGTATTGAAATTTTTATCTTTTTAAAGGAAGTGTACGTACAAATAACTTGTTTTTCTTTACTTTGCTAATATTATTAGCACTATTTTCTTTGTTTCTATTTATTTTTCTACCTCCAGTTAGAGTTTCTAGAAAACTCAAAATTTACTTTTGTAGTTATTCATTTTCAATATTTATAGATTTATTTGTTTAGGAACCAAATACAATATCCTATAAATTTTAAGAGATGTGTGCTACTTTCCTAGCTAATACTAAAAATGAAATGAAGATGCCCTCGGTTTTTGTTTACTTTATGTTTCTAATGCACACTTATTCCAAGTACATTGTATACAAACATAGTTCTATACTAACGGGCTAACTGGCGCAGTGCAACCAGGCTCCGAAGTTATCGCCTCACGTGCTCCTTCAATGCTATTTGAATGATTCTATTTTGTTAACGAATAATTCATTTAGGGTAAAACTTTTCAGAAAACTTAATTATATCCTACCAAGCATTACATCTGCTGGATGCTTGGGCTTACTCAATAAAATTTATAACCTTTTATTTAACAAAATCAATAAATTTTTAAATGCACATTATCTTAAGGACAGTTTTATGGAAAAGTTCATAAATTTTTATCTTAAAATATAAAGAACTTTGTCTTTATATATTTAGTAAATTTGCTGGTCTGACAAATTAAGCTTTTTTGCGTGGTTATAGAAACCGGAGTTTCAATTTCTGTCACGCGGAGGAGTGCACAAGAGCAATCACTAGGTCATCTCTGTGCATTTCTGTGGGACGATGGCTCAAGAAAATAGGTGCTGATCCGTTTGAAGAACTAATCGCGAGTATTAAAGTCTGTTACCCTGGCAACTGAATTTTAACATCATTTTTAATGAAAATAAATTCAATAAAATTATATAAGAATAAAATCACAAAAATGAAAAAAAAACAGATGAATGAGAAAATTACAAAATATAAAAAAAGACAAAAAATTATGCGCTTTAAAGTAATCTAACCTTCCCGTGGTAAAGAGCGTGATTAGGTGCCAAGCCGAACCCAATGGAGATACGATGAAAAAAGAAGACCGAGTGTACACGTAGGTGTTTCAGCAATATCTCGCCCCCACGGAACCTGTAAAAGAGGTAGCAGTTTGACCAACATTATTTCTGTGACCAGTGACAGGGTTCTCTTACCGCCTCCGACGGGACCTGGAAAAGGGGTAGAGGTTTAACCAACATTATTTCTCTGGCCAGTCACAAGGGTGGTTTACTGCCCACCACAAGACGATGGAAAGCGATAGGGGTTTGACCCACATTATTTCTGTATCTAGTCACAGGGGTGCCTTACCGACCCCCACGGGACCTGGAAAAGGGGTAGGGGTTTAACCAATATTATTTCTGTGACCAGTTACAGGTGTAAATTCCCGTCCCCAAAGAACCTGGAAAGGAGGTAGGGGTTTGGCCATTATTATTTCTGTGACTAGTCACAGGGGTGCCTCCCCTTCCCGCACCCAAAAGGACCTGGAGAAGTGGAAGGGGTTTAACCATAGTTATTTCTGAGACCATACAGGGATGCCTTCCCGCCCCTAACGGGATTTGGGAAAATGGTAGGGGTTAGACCAATATTTTTTCTATGCCTAGTCACAAGGGTGCCCCCGCGGGACCTGGAAAAGGCACATGGATTTGAACAACATTATTTCTGTGGCCAGTCAAAGAGGTGCATTCCCGCCCCCCAAACAACCTTAAAAGGGGGAAGGCGTTTGATTAAAGTTATTTCTGTGGCCAGTCAGAGGTCTGCCCCCCCCCACGGGACTTGGTAAAAGGTTAGGAGTTTGAACAATGTTATTTCTGTGACTAGTCACAGGGGTGCAACACCCCCTTCCCCACACACATACACACAGGACCTGGAAAAGGGGCATGAGTTTGACCAATGTTATTTCTGGGATCTGACCGAGGGTTGCTTCTCCCCCACGGAACTTGGGAAAAGGGTAGAAGTTGGGACAACATTATTTGTTTGACCAGTGACACGGTTGCGTCCCCCAAGGGACCCGGAAAGGGCTAGGGGTTTGACCACCTTTATTTCCGTGACCAGTCACAGGGGTGGCTTCACGCCCCATTGGCCGCCGTTTGGCGCGTGATTTAAAGCGGGCAAAATGAACTATTATTGAAAATAAAATATATAATTATTATAATTCGCATATAATTATCTAATCTCTATCTAATCGCCTAATAATAACAGTCTAGAAATTGAAATTTATCTATGGGTCCTAGTCCCGTGTGGGTTTATTTTTCGAAAATAAATGATCGAAAATAATAAATCGAAAGGTGCAGTGATTACAAAAGAAAACTTTGTTACAACAAAAGTACAACAAAGCTGGCCAATCATGTACGGGTTGCTCACAACACAGACGTCAAGCAACCTAAAAAGAGGAAACAAATAGAATCAAACGTACAAAATGGACAGGTGAATATAATTTATTATTATTATTATTATTTGATTATTACATGTATCCACTCATGAGGCGCATAAATAGGCTCCAAATTCTATTTTTTAAAACATTTGTTAAATTTTATACGATTTAGCGGAACAGAAATTTCCTACAATTTTTATAGTTTATACTCTCTTATATGAAAATTTCTCCTAAACGTATTTATGCAAAATGAAGTTCCATCTATTATTTATTTCACCTTTTATGATTTGACGGGATAATAATTTCTTATTAATTCTATGTTTTATATATTTAATGTGTGCATTTCTCATATTCATATTTACTCAAAATGCAGTTTTATCTTATATTTATTTTACCCCATACGATTTGACCGAATAGCGATTTCTTATCATTTCTATATTCTATACTGTTTTATCTAATATTTATTTTACCTCATGCGACTTGACAGAGTGGCAATTTCCCCCGCCAAATTGTTTTACACACAGAGAGATTACTAATTTTATATTAGAAAAGATACATGTTGAAAAATTTGTTTTGCGGTAGGGAGTTGCTGGAATGAATACCCTTTTGAACGAAACAGGTCTGATCGTGTCTACTCGGAATGGAGTTTTATCTAATTTTTATTACGACACAGTCCAAACATCCTAGAACATCGACGGAAAGAACACTTAGATATCCTGGCCCGATGGATAAATGTATAAGCATTTAGTAGCAGAGTGTCGTTATTATTTATTAATATGCAGAGAGTTCACTATTGAAGAAACACTTCCTTCCTGTTAGCTGGTGGATCGAGAGACGCAATAGTGCTAGATGCCCTCCTGTTTATGATTTCTAAGGACAACATGCCACTATGCACTACAAAACACGTTAGGTTTCGAAATTTTGTCAAAAAGCTGCAACCGTTATGGAAAATAACATCTAGGTCCACAGTTAGTAAGAGCCTAGAAGTTAAGTACGATTCCTTGCGGGAAAGAGTGCGTGGGAAGCTTGCTGCGGCTGAATCAATCTGACAAAAAATATTTGAACTCACAAGAGTACTATGAATAGTTATCTTGAAGTAACAGCTCATTATAGGGAAGGTATGAGCTACCCGAATTTCTTTTTAATTGTATTTTATTATGTATTATATCAAATTATTATTGCTATAGTTATTGTATTTTATTTTATGTATGTATAATATCATTTTATGTGTAATTCTAATTCTAGGAGACAAGATTAGGTCTATTGAGCTTGCTGGTAAACTAATGAAAGACCGAATAAGCATTCCGAATTTAAGGAGGGCCCTGCGTCGGGTGTGTGACGACTAGGGAATTACAGATGATCGTATTTCCACCGTCGTAAGTGATGCTGGAGTCAACATAAAAGGTGCCATAATTCTGGAGTTTGGGATTCAGCAGCATATTTGATGCATAGCGCACAAACTGAACGGCATAGGAAAAGCTGCAATCGGACTTCATGAGTATCAGGTCCCATCAGTCGCAGGGAATCCAATTATTCCTGACAAAGACGAGCTGGAAATTGAGGATACAGAAACACCTGAGGACGAACCAGAAGATGTGAATAATAATGCAGAAAAAATCATTAAAAACCCTGCTTAGGAAAGTAAAAAAAAAATTGTTAGCTTTTTTCACGGCAGTAAAGTTACGACAACTCTTCTCAAGAATCTGCAGGAGGATGCATGCAAATGGAGCAAGAGTGCCTTAAACTAATACAAGAAGTCAGAACACGATACATCTCCTGCTATGAGATGCTGGATCGCTTCCTGCTTCTCGCTGATTTTGTAAGTCGAGTCCTGCTACAACTCAAACTAGACAAAAACATCAGGTCAAAGACACCAAACATTCTGACTGGTGATGAAGTTAAGGCATTGGGAGAAGTAAGGAGCATCCTGAAGCCATTGTGGCAAGTGACGATGCAAGTCACAAGAGAGCAGAAGAAAACGTTAAAAACTGTAAGTAAAACTTTGCCACAAAGAATGATATCTTTGTAAATGTCTGCAGATGTTGATTTTTTTTTTACTTTAGAGAAAATGGAGGCCATTCAAGCGAGCACGCCAATCAGTTTCAACCTCAAGCAGAAGCTTATCGGTCAAAACGAATCCAAGTTTTCACGAAACGAAAATGTCTTCATTTATTCGGCCGCCACCCTATTAGACCCCCGTTTCAAGAAGGAGGGTTTTGCCGATTCCCGTGCATGTTCTGCTGCTGTGCATCATGTTAGTATGTATCAGAATTCTATTTCAATATTAAAAATCTTTTTCTGCCATATTAATTTTAATAATTTTTTTTGTAGCTCAACTAGTTGCAACTGAAATAGAAAAAGGTAGAAAGGAGATTCGAAGAATCCAGAAAAAACAAGATCAACAGCCAGGAGTGGGTGATGATGAGTTCTGGGATGACTTCGACCTTTCGATAGAAACAAGAAAATCGACTGAATATGCAGAAGTTTCAGATGGTTACCCGATCGGGCTCAAAAAATATATTGTCGCGCCCCTTTTTTCGAGGAAGATCAATCCTAATCCAATAAGGGTATAGGAGGGCCTCAAAGGGGACTTGAGCCATGTTAACAAGGTCGCGATGAAATTTCTGATAATAATGGCTACGTCAATTCATTGCGAGCGTTTGTTTTCACATGCAGGACTAATAATAACCCAACTCCGAAACAGATTGTCGCCGAAACACTTAGAACAGCTAATATTTCTTCGAAGCCTGGATGAAGACATGTGGTTTGTGCAATACGTATTCTAGGAAGTATGCTTTATGTTATTTGATATAATAGTTATATGTATGATATATAATATAATTGTAATATAATTTAAATTGTAATTTCAGAAAGAAGTAATTGTCTCTGGTCATTTTAGAAAAATATTTATGCGACTGTGATAACCTGTAGAGAAAAATCGAAAAAGACGACCAAAGTCGACTTTGCGTCTCGATTAATTGACTTTAAAAGTCGGAAAGTTTAAAGTCCATGGAAAAGGCGAAAGTTGACTTATTGCTTCGACTTTCCATCCCCATTTCGCTCCCTACGAGAAGCTGGAAATGGGTTGGGGGAAATGGAAGCGATTTAGCCAGCATTATTGCTGCAATTAGTCACAGAGGTGCATTATTACTCTTGCACAGTACCGAAATAGTTTATCGTTAGATGTATCACTAATTGTCTAAGAAACTATTACTCGTGGAAAAAAATGCTTTGAAAAGAAAATTTGTATCTCAGTGAGACCTACAACTTTTGTCTGAAACTTTTTAAAAATTTTACATATTGGTATAGATAAACGCAACTATAACTTTTATTGGTTTTTTCATAGATTTACTATGAAAATAGCCTAGTCGCCAATTTTCACTATCATATTCGTAAACAGCGCATCAAAGTACATAAGTATGCGGTGTTTGAAGAAAATCGGAGAATTCAACTATCCAGAACTGCACGAAATCTTATTAACAATATTAGCAATATTGAAATTCATATGTAAAGGATTTTTTGTCTTAAGTGACAGTGGAGTGGACAAAAACAATGTTTAATTGATGAAATGTTTAGTATGAGTGGTTCGTTAAAGTTTAAAGCAGTATTACCTTAGTTTAGTTTGTGTTTATTTAGTTACTTTACATTATCGTACATTAAACCATCAAAAATGGAAAAAAATTTATAAAAATTATATTAGCATCTAGTAGCGTGCTAAAAAATATGTTCGGAGTAATGCATTTGTTTATATTAAGTTCCGATTTGTTTATCACAATTTAATTGTTAAAAAATAATTTTTTACATCATTCGAAAATTATCTAAAGATATGGCTAGAGCGAATTTAGATATGTCATTATTTTTTTGATGGGACATTTACTTTTGTATAAATAAATTCCCCAATTTTCAAATCAACATGTATATCTAAATTCATGGTCGTCATAAATTACCTTCACTGCTTCGACTATGCACTATAAATCTGTATGTGAACTAAAATCTAGATATTTGAAACCAAAGGATATAATAATACATAACCTTTATTTTGCTAATTTATCTGATCGGTTGTTGAAAAATTTAGCAGGAAGACAAGTCAAGACAGTCTGTCGGGTTAATCTACTCACGGCATAATAGACCCCTTATAAAGTAAGGTATTTAATGAACTAGTGAAGAGAGCGATCATTAAACCCTGCAATACGCATGTAGGGTACTTAGCGCCGGATTAACATTTTTCGGGGCCTGGGGCTAAACCTCGAAGGGGCCCTCTTAAGGGCAGAGAAAATCCCAATTTTCATAGAACTTGCTGTAACGTACGTGAACTTTATTAATTTTTTCTGGGGGGCACTAGCCCCACCGTGCCCCTTGGTAAATCCGGCGCTGAAGATACCTCTTTTAACTTGATACCAGCGCCATCTGAAACGCGAACTGTTAGGTATCTCGAAGTTATTAGAGCAATGTTAATAAAAAGAGCAGTAAATATCGAGTCATTTTTTTAAATATTATATTAAGCTTTGAAATTAGTGACCTACTATAAAATTTCTTGTTAATATTGAATTCAAATTCAAATTTCTTCCCAATAGTTCCAAATTGGTGGCGCTGGCATAGCTGCCCAACATGCGTATAAACTCAATGCAGGTACAACTGTTAATAATCTTAGCTTGAAGATAATGAACAGGTCTGCTCTTTAGGAAGAAAGGTCGAATACCAAGCAACTCTCCGCTTATTTTCACAGTTTAGCAATTTTTGGGCAGAAAGGATTTGTTTTTAATTCTTAATGTTTTCAAATTTATTAATTTTATAAACAAATATATAGAACAAATAATATCGAAAGAGAAGTTTTCAGCACTAAACACCATTACTTATAGAACTTGAAGGCGATCAGAAAGAAAAACGATTACTTTCTGTCTCTAAGTGGACAAACTATGCACTTGTTTATGAAATAAACAATCAATATAAAATTTCAGTTACTCATAACTAAACACGACCACTTATATAATTTTGAAGGCATTAGGAATGAAAGAAATGATTACTTTCTGCGCATGAAGAGCCAAACTATGCATTTTTTCATTAAATTAGTTTGTGAACTAAACAAATAATGTTAAATAACAAGTTTTCATGAATAAAAATCACCAATAATATAATTTAACGATGATTAGAAAGAAAGGCGGTTATCTCTGTCTATGTTTATGAAATAAACAAGTAATATCGATTAAAAATCCTTCATCACTAAACATCACTACTTTTGTATATAATTTGAAGACAAATAAGAGAGAAAAACGATTACTTTCTCTCTCTAAATGTCCAAACTGTTCCTTTTTAAATTGAAATTTGTTAATAAAATTAACAAGTAATTTCTTAGAAAGAAAGATGAAAAATGTGGGATTTATAGGTTATTTTCGCTCTATCAATTTTACATACAATCACCCATCTCAAGCGAGATGATTTCCTTAATTTGTTACAGTGTCACAAAAAAGTTTAATTTTTATCTAATACATGAATTTTTTAGTGAATATTAAAATTGTACAAAAAATGCCCGACTGCTGTATTAAGCAGTGCGACCTGCAGGTTCGCTCGTTAGGACTATAACTAACCTTTTGTCGGTTTCCATGAGATTGATCTTGAAAAATTTATCTTTATACGAAGGTCTTCTTTCTCTTTCGATCCAATGTATAATTTATCCTCGTCTGGCTATAACCGTCTCATGTAAATTTATTTTATTCTCTAAGTCCGTATTCTTGAGCAGGTATGATCTGATGATGCTTAATTTTTCTTTGTGTTTTTTCGTTAACCTTAATTTGAGAATTAAATCTATTGACTTCGTCCGTCTGGATTTTATTGTCTTCATCACAAGAACCTTCACTTATAAGTTCGTCAGCGTCCTTTTTTTCATAATATTTATTTCATTTCTGTTTTCATATTTTACACTAGATAGGGCATCCGCGCTATTATTTAACTTTTCTGATCTATTATTTCGTCGATTATCGGTACAGGGTAATTTTGAGATATAGTCTTTTCGTTTAATTTTCTGTAATCAATTACAAGACTCCATTTGACTTTTCCAGATGCGTCCTTTTTTCTAGGTACTATCCACAGTGGCGAATTCCATGGTAAAATTGAATCTTTTTTGATCCCTAATCGAAGCATATCCTTTGAGTTTTAATTTTCTCTTGGAGCATTTGTGGGTAACGATATTGTTTCGTATGAATAGGATCATCTTTATCAAGTCGAAGTTCGTGTTGAGTTAATTTGGTCTGTGGTTATCATTATATGGAGTAGTAATCTCTTGAATTTAATGATTTCCCTTTTCTATGTGTGATAACCGAGTTTTTGACAGAAGTTCTTGAATCATTTCTGGGTTATATTCGGTTTTATGGTCATTCGACAAACACGTAACAGCATTCAGCCATTTTTTTTTTGTTATCTTCATACCAGTTTCGAACTTTTGCTTAATTTTCAAAAATCAATGGTTCTCCGTAATTTATATGCGTTATCATCCCGAATCCTTCTACGAAGCTGAAGAATGCTACTTTATTTTGTGATTCGAGAGGTTTAACAACGTGCAATATTTTTTATCCTATTCTCATAATTCCCTTTTCGAAGTCAACTGCGAATCCTAATTCTGATGAAAAGTTCATACCTAGTATTCCCGACTCCGGAAATTCGATGTTATCATCAACAAATCGAAATGTGCATAGCTTATTGGAAATTTTTAGATAAACTGCCTATTTTGGTTTTGCTGGTTCATTATTAATATTAGTCATCCTTTTATTGGTTCATATCTTTTTAAATACATGGCATTTAACATAGCCTCTTTTATAACTGACATAATCGCGTCGGTGTCTATAATGAATTTTCCCCTTTCTAGATTATAAAATTTTAACTAAACATGTGGAGTATCTGATCGGTGTCTTGGTTTTGTAATGGGTCGTCCGTCAGCGTCGACGGGTGTTCCTCTTCTAAATTCATCTGGTTCTAGTTGTCTTGGGTGAAACCTGCCCTCACTTAAAAAGTGT
Organism: Druon quercuslanigerum; assembly: GCA_010014905.2. Lineage (NCBI taxonomy): Eukaryota > Metazoa > Arthropoda > Insecta > Hymenoptera > Cynipidae > Druon > Druon quercuslanigerum. The sequence goes on along the minus strand of JAAAKG020145184.1, from coordinate 398 downwards.
GCAAAAAGTTTGCCTACCACTGCACTGGTCTACGCGAACGCATCCTGCTGCACGATCTGTTAATTTTTTTGCAATAATTTCATCTAAGAGAAATCCACGTTCATTTTTCTTAATTTTCTTCTTTTCTCGCCTAATTAATTAAATAAAATTTTCAACACCTCTTCTTTTAAATTCAGGAGCTAATTTCAAAGTTCTAGAAAAATCATATGCAACTTCCGTTGTGAGGTTTTTGTCCTCGCTATCAATTATTTCTTGATCTTCTCGAATATTTGACTGGGCAATGCTACTTCTGCAATTTATATGCTCCCACCAATTGAGGGCCCGGATACAATAAGGGGACGAGCGCTCGAAAACGCGTAGAAGTATTGTCCAAACGTCTTGTGCTAACCAAATTTTAA
>JAAAKG020145183.1:0-10946 GCA_010014905.2 Druon quercuslanigerum | reverse complement strand
TTAACGTCCATGCACTTTTTCATGCAGGCTCTCGTGTTTCTATGGCTTCTTATGTCCCTTCTAACTAGGGTCTCATTAAGTTAATGCAAAAATCGGTTTCGCGAGGTTTTGGCGCTAATTGTGATATTTTTGCATTTTTAATGCATATTGTTTCTAAGACATTAAATACTACTTTATAATGATAATTAATTTTTTACATAAATTGTTTAAACAATTTATTCTTGTTTTCAGCAATTTATCTTATAATGGAGATATAAAGTCGCTTTTTTTCCAAAATTTCCCAACATTTGTCCAATTTTTAATTAAAGCAAGTTAATAGTCAAGTGATATTAACAAAAATAGTTGTTTAAACAATTTATTACTATTGTCAATAATATTATCTTTGAAAATTGCTAGAAATTCCGAGTGCTTTAAAATATTCGTTAACTTTTGTTCACTTTTCAATAATAATTGTTTAAACAAACTATTATTGTTTATAGCTATCTTTCTTAATAAGGTTGAATAATATTTTTAAAAAACTTCTTCAGTTTGGACGTTTTAATAAAAAAAAAATCCCGGATTATCGACGGTTCCCAAACATTCTTCGCGGTCAATGAAATTATAAAATTTAATTCTAAAGCTGAATATTTTTCTATTTAAAGTAATAAAACCCGAGCTGCAAATAATTTTTGACAATTTTAAGCTAGAAACAATAAAATTTGAGCAATTACTTTTTTTTTATAAGCTGGAGACTCCTGAAATGAGAAGTTAAACTATTTTTATTTCAAATGGTTTAAAAATCCTTTATAAGCTTTAAAATTTTATTTCAAAATCTCGTAAATATTTAATTTTTTTAAAATCATTCCTAATTTTGGTTTTAAAATTCTGCAAAATTAAAAATATTTCCTTAAAATTTTCCAGATTCATGTTTGACCATTTTGGAAATCTTTTAATAGTGATCTAAAAGAGAACTTTTTGATAAAGTTTCATTCAAGAATTCCAAATACAAGGAATAAGTATCCGGACGCGAAGTGTGAGATTCAACAGACGTGCTCCTTGGGAGCGCTCAAACTCGTGAACCCCGCCCGTAACGGGCAGATTTTTTTGCTTAGTTTTGAGTATTTGTTTTCGAATTATTGATTTCATATAAACAGTCAAATATTTCTAAATGTTAATTAATCGATCTTTTTTATTTAAAAAATTTCAACCTGCGTCTTTCTTTCTTTTGGGGAATATATCCTAAACTTCACGTAGCTTGCGGCAACTCTAAATATCGTTTTCTTTCAGAAAAAAAAAATGGATTTATTATTCTTTTTTCTCAAAAACAAATTTTTTGTTGGTTCAACCAAATTTTCTGGCAATCATGGAAAAATGGCACTACCGATTGGCAGTACATCGTGAAGGAGGTCTTGCTAGAAATTTATAAAAAATTAATTTCAAATTTTTCAGCAAAAGGATCGCGAGTTGAAAGAATGGGGCTAGATCCTCTGCTATTAGCAGGATTATTTGGACAGTCCTGAGATAGTTGAATTTTTATTTTAAAAATTAATTTTGAACAAAACAATTAATCACATTCTCAATAAAACAGTTTTTTTTTACCAAAATAGTTAAATTTTCAACAAAAAATATGAACTCTAGAGAGAGTACATAGCAGTTGATATATTAATCAAAAGGATGATGTTTTAAACAAGAAGATTAATTTTCTTCCAAAAATACGAATTCTTAATAAAATACGTGAATTTTCAACAAAGAAAAGATAAATTTTCCACTAAATAGTTCCATTTTTATATATAAAAATATTTGTCTGAAAATTAAATAGTTTATTTCTCAGTTCAAGAAATTAATTTTGAACAACAAATTAATTGCATTTTCAACCAACTAGTGAAATTTTCTATAGAATTATTGAATTTTAGAGCTAAAGTGATACAATTTAAGGGCAGTGCTACCTGGTCGAGTTACCCTCTCCACTCGACTTCCCCTTACGTCGCTCAGTGAGCCAGAGCGCTCTGCCAAGCCTTGCCAGCAGGGTGGGGTCTTTAGTCCTAATGAGGAATAAAATAACCAAAATTAAAATTTTTTAAATTTTGAACTTAGCAAATTAAAAATATTTTATTTGGAATATACGCCCTTCAGCGATTCCAACAATATGTCGCTTGCAATCAAAAGATGAACATTAGAATAAGTTGACACTGGTTAGCATCAGGGAATTTTCCGTAGTACAGTATTCTATGGATTTAAGACTTTCACAAAGCTTTATAAACATAATTTATATTTTCGTCAATTTATTTATGATATCGTCGTTTAGTATTTAATTAAATATTAATTCAACAGTTGGATTGTTAACAGACGATTTTTCTACAAAACAACTGTTGCATTTTCAACTTCAAAATTTAAAAAATTTTAAGTTTGGTATTTTATTCCTTATTAGGACAAAAGACCGCACCCAGCTGGCAAGGCTTGGCAGAGCGCTCTGGCTCACTGAGCGACGTAAGGGGAAGCCGAGTGGAGAGGGTAACTCGACCAGGTAGACGGCGATGAAATGGGAATCTCCCCAATTTAAGGTCCAAAGCAAGCCCAAAATTTTGACTCGGGCTACTCTATTGTTCACTCACTACTTATTGATGGCTTACTAATGTTCCCATTACCCTCTGATTCATCCTATTTCTTCTGAAAAACAAAAGATTTAACGACAAAAGATTTTGAAACTCGATTTCTGATAAAAGGCTTGACAATAAAATGAATTTCATCTTTCTTGAGATTCTTCCTTGCATTCGCAAATACCAATCGAGGTATTGGTGGTCATAAAAGCATCCTATTGTCTGATGAACTCACGGAAGCAACGAAAATACAGGAATACGTTATTGGTATTATTATTGCCCCGGGAAACTCCAGAAGCACTTTGGTAAACGACTTAGATTAGATTCTCTGAGGGTCTTTTATTGCTTTCCCGGCTGATTGATTAAGGCAGAACGCATCGGCGTGCAGAGTAAACGTGTATACTGTATAGCGTCGAACGTGCTTTCGCACAGATTGCATTCGCAACCTTAATGCACCGCATTTCGTTCTCTGAAAATTTCCAAGGAAAAGGTAAAGCGTAGAAAATTGCAGATCTTAGAATTTGCCCTGAGCAGGGTGGCCACAAAAATGTAAAAAATAATTCCAGGGTATGTCCCGGTTTTCGGGCTCAAACGTTAACTTTTCCCCGGTTCAGTTTTAAGCGCTTACAATAATAGTTATTGAATACTTATTTATTTTCTTATATGAAATATAAACAAATTTAAATATCTGAAAAAAACAAATAACTTTTTTCTTCTAACAAAGAAAAGAATCCCCCTTCCATCTGGAGAAAAATTAAAAAGAGGAAACAAAATTAAGACAGCAACCAACCAAATCAGATTCCTTTCTTTTTTTTTATTCCTGCTCGCTTAAAATTTTATTTTATCTTTATTTTTTGGCTCGATAAGGGTGCTGTTATTTTTTACAATTTTTTTTATTGTGATTTGATAGTGATAAGGCAAAAAGACGAAATACATAAAAAAGAAAGGGATTTTGTTGTTTGCCTTCTCATTTTCTTTCCTCTCTTTTTATTTTATTTGTTTATTTTTTATCTTCTTTATATTTATTCAAAAGGAAGGGAGATTTTTTTCTATTTCAGGAAAAAAAATGTTTTTTTTCGTTTTATTTTCAGGAATTCTTTACATTGACTTGATTATTGGACGTTAAACCGGATTTTAAATTTGATTTTAATCTAATTCAAAATTTTAAATTATAAAGTGCCTTGTGTCGTTTTCCGAAAAATTTAATTTTTTAATTGTGAATGCTATTTTTTAAGATTAAAAGAAAATCTGCGTGTCCTATCAAAATTTATTCATGACAAATTTGAATAAGTTTTCGCTGTTTTTTTGCAAGAGCAACTTTTCTCTATTTATTTTTTTTATAGGGAAATAAAGCGGAAAAAAGAGAGTGTAATTTATTACCAAACAAAAAATTAATTTTTCACAAGATAGTTGATTTTTATTTAAGATCGAAAAGCAATCTATTTTATCATGAATAATTTTATGCAAAATAGGCATGAAAAAGATTCGCTATTAAAAACAGATTTGCAAACTACCTCACTTTTTTGCTCATTAGAGATAAAAATAACCAAATGAAAAGAAGAGGGAGAAAAAGGGAAAAATTCAATCTTTGTCATATTTATTTTGCATGAAATTGCTCATGATAAAATATATTGTTTTTCAATCATAAATACACATTTTTAAATAGACACTAAACTCATGATTCGTTTCCAATATTCAGATGTGCTTATAAATATTTAAAGCGTTTTTTTAATTGAGGCCAAATAATTTTAACTTCATTTCTTAAAGAAAGTATTTTTAATTGAATTTTTGTGAAAAGACTGAATTTTAATATTAGCAATTTTAAAAATGTATTAATTTTTTTAAATTATTTCTTTTCCTTTTTATGAATATATAATGATCTAAATAGATTGTTTCAGAATCAACTACACAAGAGAGAGTTCAGTTTTCTAGCTAAGCAGTCCAATATTTTATAAAAAATTTGACTTTCAAAACCTAAAAAGATAATTTTCACAAAAAAAAATAATTTCAAACAAAGAACATTAAACTATCAACCAAAATTTAATTTGAAATAAAGAAAGATGAATTTTCAAACAAATAGTTATTTTTTCAGCCATACAAAATTAAGTTTTGAACATAAAGTTCCATTTGCAACCAAATATTTTAAGTATCAAACAAAAGGAGAAATTATCAAGAAAAAAGTTGAAATTTTACCCAAATAGTTTAATTTTCAACTTTCAGTTATAAATTAACCTTTAATCAATTGATCTAATTAAAAAAATTGAATCTTAAAACAAAAACAGTTGAGTTTAAAACCAAATAATTGAAATTTACAAAAGATGCGAATTTTTAACAAAACAGTTTAAGTTTTCGACCAAAAAACATGTGTTTTTAAGTAAATAGTTGACTTTTAAACAAAATAACTAAATTTCCAACCAAAAAGTAAAAATTTTAAAGAAATATTTTCTCGGCCTTTTTCTAAATGTGATATACCTGTCTCTCGTAAGCCGTTATAAAATTTTATTTATAAAGATATTTCTCTGACTTAAACTCTTTTTGAGCAATTTCGTTCCATATTTTTTTAAAGTTTATGTTGATTTAAAAAATGTACTTTCAAAGAAAAGATATTAATTGTGAACACAAAATATAATATTCGCCTTGGTAAATAAAAATTATGAAGTTTCAGCTATAAAAGATGAATTTTTAATCCAAAAGAGAAAAATTTTAAATTAAAAAGATGAAAGTTCAACAGAACAGTTAAGATTTCAAACAAAAAAAAAATGTCTTTTTAAGAAAATAGTAAAATTTTAACAAATTAATCAAATTTTCTATCAAATAGTAGCATTTATAATTATAAACAAAATATATGAATTCTAAAAACAAAACATAATAATAGACTACAGAAAAAATAACTTTTAACCAAAAAAGATTAATTTTGGACCAAAAATATGACGGCAGACTTTTAAATTTAAAAAATTCACTTTCTACCTAAAAATACGAAATTTCCACCTGAAAATAAATTTTTAATTCAAAGAGGACCAATTTTTTATCTAAAAAGACGAATGTCAGAACAAAACAGTCTAATTTACGACAAAAAAAAATCCATTCTGAACCAAAAAGTGATTTTTCAATGAAAAAGAATTAACTTTTAATAAAAAAAATTGCTGGATTTTCTATTTGGTTTCTGTAAATTCAGTTCTTATTTAAGGTGGTGGTTGGGGGGGGGGGGGGGGAAGAAAAGGGAATTTTTAATTAAATACAGAAGAAAAATTAGAAATTTTCTAAAAAATGGGAAAAAGGTGGAAGATAAGAAAGTGTAATATAACTGAAGAGAGGCAAAGGATAAAGAAAACAATAAAGTTTTATTTTTAACAAAAAAAAGGCGTCAAAAACACTAAAACCAAATTGAAGAAAAATTGGCTTATATTGAGCAATATAAATATTGAAAGCAATTCATTTTTTTTTTCTTAGTTTTTACATTGCTCAAGAAAGCGAACATATAACTGAAGTTCAAAGTAAGTTTTCAAGCACAAGATATTATTTAGGAATATACATTTTTTCAATTTAGTTTAGGAGTTATTCGCGTTTTTAGGATTTATAATCTAAAATATGGATCTAGAATTTTCGATAAAAAACATACTTTGATTTGCGCTCTATTTAGTTACATTGATGGTCCCTAAAAGCGGGGTTTCAATTTATTTTTCAAAAAAGTGTATACCTAAATTCTAACCTGGTTTTTTCAATTATTAGTAATTACGTAAAAAATTTATGGGAACATATGAAATTCTGTAGACACAAGACCACGACTTTCTTCGGTTCTAATTCTGTTCCCGCCTTTGACCGAAGTTGGGTGGGACTGACGTTGTAACTTGACCCTCCACCTTACGACTGGTTAATTAAAGTGTTATTTAATTAAACAACATAGAAATTACAGATTGATATGAAAATATCCCCCCCCCCCTCCCCTTATACGATCTTGTGCATCACTTTTCTCATATAAAATTCTTGATCCATGGGTTATAGAACCGAGTGAGTCACGCTACCCCGAAAGGGATAAGGCTTAATGATATAATAATAATGATAGACTATACATTTAGTTAACCCATGTCCTATATGTAATTACTATGTTAAATATCCGGAAAGGATAATTTACTTAGCAAATATAAAAGGAAGTTGAGTATTTGAACGATTCATTAATACGAGCTCTTAATTCCTAAATATACATCCAAACACAAAGAAATAGTATGTTGAGAGCATCCATAACAATATTGATGCGTGTCATATTGATGTGAAACGCATTGCCCATTGTCAAGCTGATATTTCAAAATGAAATGGGTCTCTGAACCATACTTAATTGGTTAGTCCAGATATGGCTGTCTCAAACATAGATGAGGGTATTTTACCAATTTGAAGGGCAAAATTTGAATTATGGTGCTAAGCGCCCTCTATACAATCTTTCACTAACTATATAAATATATAAAGTTATTTATTGAAGAGCGATTTAAAACTTTTTTGAAAAAAATAACTCAACTATCACTCTTTTCTTAATGCAACTATCACAATGGTTCGGATATGCATATCTTATATGTTGCCTCATCCACTTCTATGGTTGCCTCAACCATTCACTTTTCTTGACACATCAATATTCCAATCATTAAATGACTATGGATGCCGCAATCGTAGACATTAAAAGGGGTCAAAATGATTAATATTAAATAATTAAAAAAAAACTAACAAGAGTAAAAATAAGTGGTCACACATAAATTCAAAGCGTTTCAAATTTGAGAGTTTTTTTTTTAAATTGAGAATCTGTGAATGAAATGATTTCAGATCGAAATTTCGAAAGTAGAAAAATTAATTATCATTAAAAATTGATCGCTTGCAATTCAAAAAATTTCAAATTGAATTAGTGCTTTTAAATAAAAATAGTTCTTAATTCGATGCGACTCTAAACTAAATTAAATGTTTTAAAGTCAAAGCTGCTTAAATTGCAGAAAAAATTGTTATTACATCAAAAATTCGAAAAAAAAACTTTTAAAATAAAAATCAATTTTTAATTTTTAGAAGAAAGTTTTTGAAAAACGCTATCGCCACTAAAAAGAAGAAAAATTCTAATTTGTTTGTATATCTCTTAGATCATAATAATTTAAGCAATTATTCGGGTATATTTAACAATTGTTTAAACTGTAAGATTAAAACATTAGTTATTATGGATTTTAAAATTGATTATATTTTTAATATTAGGTAATAGAAACCCAAAGACGCGTGAATTTCTTGATACTTTTTGATATTTTACATTACTTTATTAGGATATAATTGTTTATGTAATTCTAATAATTATATAATTAAAATATACTTTAGATAAATTTAAGTGTGAATTTGAAAATTAAAGTTTAAATTATTCGTAAACAAAAAGATTGTTAGGAAATGTAAATTGTTAGTATATAACACTAAAATTGAATTTCATATCATATCCATCAAATGAAGATGGATGCCACAATCGTAACTCATAATAATAAAAATAAGTGTTCACAAATAAATTCAAAGCGTTTCAAATTTAAGAGTTTTTTTTTTTAAATTGAGAATCTGTGAATGAAATGATTTCAGATCAAAATTTCGGAAATAGAAAAATGTTTAAACTTTAAAAATTGATCACTTGCAATTCAAAGGATTTGAAATTAAATTAGTACTTTCAAATAAAAATAATTTTTAATTCGGTGCGACTCTAAACTAAATTGAATGTTTTAAAGTCAAAGCTGCTTAAATTGCAGAACAAATTGTTATTACATTAAAAATTCGAAAAAAAAACTTTTAAAATAAAAAGCAATTTTTAATTTTTAGAAGAAAGTTTTTGAAAAACGCTATCGCAACTAAAAAGAAGAAATTTTTTTTTCCACTGGTATAAACAGATTGTGAACATTCTAATTTTTTGTATATCTCTTAGATATCATAATTTAATCAATTATTTGTGTCCATTTATTGTTTAAACTGTAAAATTGAAACATTTGTTATTATGGATTTTAAAATTGATTATATTTTTTAATATTAGGTAATAGAAACCCAAGATGGCATTAAAATAATTATATAATAAAAATTTACTTAAGATAAATTTAAGTCTGAACTTGAAAATTAACATTTGAATTATTCGTAAACAAAAAGATTTTAAGGAAATGTAAATTGTGAGTACAAAACACTAAAATTGAATTTAATATTTTATTAAGCAATATTCGAGTAACGAAAACAAAGAATTTATTATTTTATTTCATAATTCTCAATTTTAGCGTGAAGTTCTGAATAGAAATGAGGGTCTCACATTAAATGGTTCCCAGCTGCTCGAATCAGGTAAAGGGTTTGGACACTTCTGGGTCAAAACTGAGTAGATCCGACCTATTGGCCTGGGATCGCTACTAGACTAGATACAGGATCTACTTTTAGAGAACCCTGGAATAGATTATGGTTGAGGCATCCATATGTACAGTTGGCTCAATCGAATATTTCGTTTCGGGTATGAAAATGGAAAATCCAAGGAGAAAAAGATGTTATTCCTATAAATTTTGAGCCGTTGAATCCGAATATACCCCGCCTTTTTTTGAAAAAGTGGTGCGTTTTGTTTAAATCGCAATTGTTTAAACAAACTAGGAAAAAATGACTTTTTCGATCTTGACAATTTTTTTCTAGATAATATGGCCTATTTCAAGACGAAAAGGTCTGTAGCAACTTTTTCGTAAAATGCATATTTTAAAAGATATATTTTTTTTAAGGTCCAACATTTGACGCCCAAAGTTAGTGAAAAACGTAAAATTGTGAACCTTAAAAAAAAAATATCTTTTCAAATATGCATTTTACGCAAAAGTTGCTTGAGACCTTTTCGTCTTGAAATAGGCCATATTATCTAGAAAAAAATTTTCCGGGTCGAAAAAGTCATTTTTTCATAGTTTGTTTAAACAATTACGATTTAAACAAATCGCACCCGCTCCCGGACTATCTTCGCTTTCTTCATGAAAATGGTTAATAATACAGCACATAATTTCAAACATTTTTATTTCCAAAGACCGAGAAAATATTTCTCACAAAAGTAGAAACAAATATGAAAAATTCCCGTTTTTTTCGCTTCTCAAAATTCCAGATTGACTCCCTAGTTTTCCGTTTGATTATCAAATGCATATTTTAAGAGATATATTTTTTTAAGGACTGAAATTTTATGTTTTTCACTAACTTTGGCCGTCAAATTTTTGACCTTAAAAAAAAAAATATTTTTTACGCAAAAGTTGCTGCAGACCTTTTCGTCTTGAAATGGAAAAATAAAAAAACGAAATTTAGATTTTTGATTATTTCGAAATAAAATTTTGAATCTTCTTCGTATAAAAATGTTAAGACATTTAAATCAAAATGAATACAATTATATGAATAAAAAAATTGTTATCAAAAGTCCTTGAAAAACTAACTATAATTTTGTTTAATTAATTTTAAAAGAATATTTAATAAGATTTCCAAAAATTTTAAAAGAAAATCTGGATTATTTCAAAGTAATTTTTTTACTTTTGTAGGATTTAAAAAAACAATTTAAGACAAATTCGAGTTCCAAGATAATAAAATAATTATTAGATTCATGGAAAATGTTTTCAATTTTTTAATCAAATTTTTAAAAGAATATTTAAAAAGCTTTGAAAACAAGTTTTAATGTATAAGTAAATTGTATATTTTGAAAATTAAATGCTTTACAATTTTAAAAGGTTTGCAATTTGAAATTCTGCAATTTCCAAAAGTTACAATTTAAAATTCTTGAATGTAGAAAATATGAAATTATAATTATTCATTTCTTAAGAATTATATTTTGAAGGTAAGTAATATGAAACATTTTTTAAAAATAGCTCAATTTTTAAGACTTTAATGAAAAATCCCTTAATTTTATCGATTTGCAATTTAAAACCCTTTCATTTGGAAAAAATACAATTAAAAACTCTTGAATTCTGAAAGATGTATAAATGTTTAAAATTAGGAAATTTTTAATTTTAAAGATCCGCAATTCAATTTTGTACAAGTTCGAAGGGTTACATTAAAAAATCTTCAATCGTAAGGACTTACAATTTTAAAAAACTTTAAATGTCTTCAATTTTATAATATTTAAAATTTAAAATTCTGCACATTAAGAGTTTTTAATTCTAAATTTTCTAAATTGATGAAATTTCAAACTTAAATCGTCAAAATTACAGCATTTTTCATTGTAAGACATAAAACTTAAATTTTTTATTTGTAAGCGTTTAAATTAGGAAATCTTCAAGTTTGAAGATCAATAATTTAAATTTTTACAACTTAGATTATTATTATTACACCATTAAGCCGTTTCCCTTTCGGGGTAGGCGTGACTCACTCGGTAGGGAGGGGAGTAGT
>JAAAKG020145182.1:0-10946 GCA_010014905.2 Druon quercuslanigerum | reverse complement strand
CCTAAATGAGCCCTAAATTATGAAAAAGGTTTCATCTCGATACCTCAATAGTGTTGTGCCAGCTTAACATACCTACTTTTATATTTGGTTTGGTCAATAGTATTCCAACTTTCTTAAAAGCTATTGAATAATTAAACATTTGGTCTCTTTGCTCTAGTAATAACAATTATTTTTATTTTTTGACAATTTTATAGTTAGGAAAGGGAAAAACAGAAATAAAATTGAAAATATAAAATTAATTATAAAAGACCTTTTTTGTAAAGCATTAAGTTTGCTACAAAAATATGCAGCGCTCATTGTCGTACTTTAAATTATTTCGCAGTAACAAAATTAAATTTAAAAAGTTGAAAAATCTTATGCTATTTCAACGGGAAATGTATCACAGTTACGGAACGGTTCAAAGTGAAAATTAAAGGCTTTTTAGGGTTGGTAACTTTTTTATGACATAAACTAAAGATTCAGGGGGCGATTGTTAAAAAAAATCTATTTGGGAAATAACGGACACCCTAATGTATATGATGCATGTTTTCAAGTGTTCAATATGATCGATTGACCAAATTAAGAACCTTTCATGTCCTACCATACGATTTTTTGATATAGTGAATATAACAGTAATGCATTTTTAATGCTCTTTCGATTACCATTCTCCTTTCATGATTTCCATATGAAACAAACTTTGATTTTAATATAGAGTATAACCCAATTTAAATCTTAAAGTCCCTAATTGTAACCTAAGTGTACGATTTATTGACTTATGGTGGGCTCTCTTATTTTCTGAAGATTAGATTTTCGGAAAAACAGAAACATAAGGGTTACAATATATGGAAAGTATTTTTCTTCCTGTGTTAGGGAAAAACATCCCTTTATGAGGAAGCAAATTTATTTGATACTGATGGGTAAAAGCAAATTCTCATAAAATAAACACAATTAAATACACCTATAGGGAATACATCCATGTTACTCCAAAGTAGCATTTACTATATTGGGTTCTATTGGTTCATTTAAAATGTAAGCGAAAAAAGGGAAATTAAAAACAAATCTAAAAAATCCACTGTTAAAAAAATCACGACTTTTCCAGGAGCTTTTTGAGAGCTTTGAAACCTGAAATCTTTTTTTATGTAGCAAATTTGATTAAATATTTTGAGGAAGACGAAGATAAGAGACTGATCGCGTAAGAAGGTTTAATATTCCTGCACAAACGCACTTTAATTACTGATGGTTGATAAATTGGATGCCTAAAAGTACTTTTATTTTCCAGGGGAGAGGAAAATTGCATAAAATCCCACCATGGAATACAGCTAATGCCTTTGGACGCTTATTTGATTAATTGTTACTTTTATTTGTTATTTAACTAATTTTGTACTTCATCTAAGTTTCTGTTTAAAAATTTAATGCAAATTTACACATCATTACTAAATTTAAAAATGAGTGTCGACCTATTTAAGATTGAACTTCTTTGTTTCACAGGATTTTTGGTTTTCCTCCGAGTTTAGAAACGAGAATTTTATTTTTTTACAGCATTTCAAGAAAAATTGTTAGCCATCAATATACTCTCTTCTTATAAAAATAACCAATTTCTCTCATTCTGGAATGTTCTGCAAGTTATTGTCGGATCCGTGAAATCTTGATAAATTAATAAGCAATCCGGCGACAAGAAAAAGGAAAATTCCGTGAACATCCTTTCCAGTAGGGTGAAAGATGATTTATCTGGTGAGAATTTTTCGAGCGATTGAACGAGAACTAAGTGGATTATAATTCAATTATATTAGAAGAGTGACGGAAAATTACACGGCCTGGTAACATCGCTCATGAACCTGATTTTAGATCTGCGTTAACATTTTATAATGTGCCAGAAATTTTAATAAAAAGTCAGGATTTCTCCTCCTAAATTTAAAAATTCACTTTTTTGTCAGGAGTGATGAAATTTAGCTCGTCATCATAATTTCTAATAGGCGGGCGTTTAGAATTAAGGTCATGCTATTTTGACGATTTTTTCCACCACTTCCCTTCTTCCTGACAGATCATCAAACAAATCTTGGAAATGCTCTTAAGATAGGGAAAATAGGGTAATTTTTCACAAAAGTAGGGGAGTAATAGAGGAATATATTCTTTGAAGCTCTTTTCAAGTACCATTTTTTTCTTCGGTTTTATTTGATACACTAAAATAAAACATTAAACATAAACACAAAATATTTTAAGAGATTTCCCATCATAAAATGTGAAATAAGTTGATTTTGAACAAATACAGCGGAATAATATGAGAATAAATTAGTTTAAAGAAAATAGGTACTATATTAAATTCAACATTGCATTTTTAGGATTTCAAGAGAAAATGTATTAAATTTTTAAAAAAGTGTAAGTCTTAACCAAAAAGTATAATTTTCCACTAAAACAGATCCATTTTCAATGGGAGAGTTGAGTTTTCAAGCTAGAAAGTCTAATTTTTTACGTAACTCTCGGAATTTTCCATTCTTCTACTAAATAGATAATTTTTTAACAATTATTTCCATTTGCCACAAAATAGTTTAAATTTTAAGCAAAAGAACGAATTTTCAACAAATTAAGTTTACTTTGAACCAAATAGTTCAATTATCAACCTGAAAGGATTTTGTTAGTAAACAGTTAACATTTTTCAATCGAAAAAGACGAATTTTCAAAAAGATGACAAAAAGATGACTTTGAAAAAAGAATTAAATTTTGTACACAATAGTAGAAGACATTTTTTTTAAACTATTGTAGGCAATAATTGAATTAAAAATCAAAATATAAATTTTGAACTCAGAAGACTATTTTTCTAATAAAAAAGATCAATTTTCAAATGAAAAGATTAATTTTTAACTAAAGGGATAAATCTTCAATAAATAAAAGGAATTTTGAACCAATTGGTTAAACTTTTAACCAATAGATATATTTTCAATGATAAAAAATAAATTTCTAACAAAAAAGTAATAGTTGGTATTTCAGTCGAGAAATATTTTTATTTTAAAAATCAAGTGGTTGAATTCAACCTGAAAAAGAGATTTTTGTTTACAAAATAAGTAAATTTCAAATTATAGTCATATTTTAATTTTAAATCGCAAATAGTTATATTCAACAAAAAAGACGATTTTTCTGTTAAGCAGCTAAAGTTTTGTCTCTAAAATATGGATTCCCAATAAAAAAGTTCATTTTTAACCAAATAACTGACTTTCCTACTACACTTTAAAATTTTCAATCCAAAAAGACGAATTTTCTACAAAACCGTTTAATTTATTATTTTAAATATAAATTTTCAACAAACAAATTTTTTTTTAGATTTTAGGCAACAAAAATGTTAATTTAAAATAAAAAGTAGTTAAAGTCAACCAAAAACGACAAATTTTCATCGAAATAGGCAAACGTTCCATCAATAAAATGAATTTTGAATACAAAATGAAATTTTTAACAATGCAGTTGAACTTTTAACGATATAGTTAAATTTTCAAGCAAAATGATGAATATTTAAAAAAATGTAATAGTACATTTTTCAACTTAAAATAATTTTAATTTTAAATAAGAAACGGTTAAATTTAACTTAAAAATAAAAATTTTCATGTAAGGAAAATTTATCAGTCAAAAGAGAAAAAAGTTTTTAACCAAAAATGTTAAATTTTGAGGTCAAAACATAAATTTTGTACACGAAAGTTAACTTATCATACCAAGAGTATGAAATAGAAGCAATTCAGTTTATTTTCCACACGAAGTTAATTTTTTAACTAAAAAGAATCAATTGGCAGTTAAGAATAACATAGTTTAATTTTTAGTACAAAAATTGATTTTCAATGCATAAAATAATTTATTTTCAACAATGTAGTTAAGGTTTTAATCAATTAGTTGAATTTTTAATTCAGTAGACTAATTTTCTGCTAAAAAATACGAAATGTCAAGAAAATATATAAATTTTTAACCAAATAGTTGAAACCGATCAGCTTTCGATCAATAATGAAATAATTACATTTTTAGTTAAAAATTTAATTTTTAAACAAAATGTTCTAAATTTTCAATAAGGTAGTTAAAAACTTAAGCAATATATAAAATAAATAATTTTTAACAAAGTAGTTCAGCTTTCAACCAATTAGTTGAATTTTCAATTAAGTAAACTAATTTTCTGCTAAAAAATTTGAAATTTCAAGAAAATAAATAAATTTTCAACCAAATAGTTGAAAACGATCAGCTTTCGATCAATAATGAAATAATTAAATTTTCAGCAAAAAAATTCATTTTCAAAAAAAATGTTATAAATTTTCAATAAAGTAGTTAAATATTTAAGCAAGAAAATGCATGCGTAACAAAATTATTCAAGTTTTAGCCAAAAAGTTGAATTATTAACCAAAAAAGATGAATTCTTTACGAAAAATTTAATAGTTATTTTCAGCCCAGAAAAAATAAATTTATCCATTTTTAATTTAAATGAAATTCAGTTAAATTAAAAAAATTTAAATTTTAAGTTCAATTTTTAGGTTTAATTATTAATTTTCTACTGAAAAATTAATTCGTAACAAAATAGTTTAATCTTGAATAAAACTGTAGGATCTTTAACCAAGACAGATAAATTCCAAACCAAAAATATAATAGCAGACTTTTCAATTAAAAGAATGTACTTTAAACCAAAAATAGTTTTTTATTTGATGCTATTAGTTTAGTTCACATTCAAGCGAAAAAGCGAAATATGGATTAGTTTCTTGAATTTATATTTTGCATTTGTGACGTCGCAATCTGTTTCAAAACCCTCCCCTTATGTCACAAATTGTCACAAAATTGTTAACCGCCACCAATCCTTGCGATGAGACGTAGTTTTTCAACAGTTCTTATCCTAAAATAAAAAATAATAAAAAAATATAATTAAAAGATGATAAATAAAAACACCTTAAGGGTATCCCTTTACACTTTAAGAGCATGTAACAATCTGTCACGCGATCATTTACATGTTCTTCTATTCGACAGCTTTTTAATTAGGTAAACGATTATATTCACGAAAATTTTTAAAAAGATTCTAAAAATATTAATAGACGTCTATCTGGACCAGTTAAGTTGAGCGTGTGATCAAATAATGAAATTTTATTCATTTTATTCTACCTAGGGTTCTAAAGCCCTGTTCTCACTTACATTCCAAATTCCAAATTAATGAAATTTGCACGACAGGCATAAATTAAATCTCAAATAGGCCAGACAGACGTGCCCTTATATATTTGAAAATATTTTCCAAAATATAAAAACAATCTTTACATTTTTCAAATTAAAAAGCTGCCGAATACAAACCATGAAATTAGTCACGTGAAACTGTGGCGCTGTCCTTAATTGAATTTCAACTTCGCTGTCTGATCTTATCAACGTCAATTGATTCTCTTCGTTATCTAGTATGTCAACGAAAACCACTGACGATATTGGTTCCAAGTTACATAACGTTTGTTAGAGGAAATTCGAATGTTCTGCTTTGGGATTCACTGTGCTCATTCCGGTAATTTACATTCTAGTTTCGCTTTATTCATCAAGTAAATGAATTTAATTGTTAAACCTACTTCTTCCTTTAATTAAACAAAAATTAAATTATTTAAAATTAACTTTTCTTGGGAGATAATTGATTGTATGAATACAGAAAGTTAATGTCTAAAGTTAAATCAGGTCAATAAGTAAAGAGCGTACCTTATATAAAGCTTTATAGAATTTTTTCTATAAGTTCTGTAAGTCCGATTTTCAACCGAAAAAATGAATTATTCACTAAAATGATCGATATTTAATTGCAATAATTCAATTTTTAAGCAACAAAATGAATTTTTCATCTAGGCGATTAATTTTTAAACCACAAGATTAATTTTCTAACACAAGAAAGACGATTTAAAAACAATAATAAAAAATTTTCCAACTAAAATGGTATAGCTATATTTTCAATTTAAAAAAAACTAGGTGAATTTTGCACTATAAAGATGAATTTTCAACTAAAATGATGAATTATTGAAAGAAAATTGAATTTTAACAAAGTAATTTCGGATATATTTCAGTTAATGAAGTTCACATTGAGTCATTTATTAGTCTAGTCTGAAGATTAGTTTCGAGCAAGTTGAGTTGCCTATATATCTACGTGACCGACTCATTACCGCTGCGATTGTAAATGAGGAATAATGAAAAAAATTAAAATATCAGTCTTTACAGCCCAAAGTGCTCTCAAAACAGGGGGAATGGGGTGATTTTATACATAAAAAGAAGAAGAATAGGGAACAAATTCTTGTGAATAAAATGATTGCAGATACAATGTTGAATTTAATATGAAACCCTTTCAAGTCCTATGATTTTAAATCGAAATATATTTTATTTTCAACGAAATAGTTAACTTTTCAACAAAACAAGTTTTTCTATAAAAGAATGAATTTTCATCCCAAAAATACTAAATTTCAACAAATAAAAAATTATTTTTAATCAAAAAGTTGTATTAAGAACCGAGTAGCCAAAAAATGCTTTTTACAAATGAAAAACGAATTTCCAACTAATTGAAATCAATGCTAAAAAAGGATTTTTTTAACCAAAATTGTTAGGTCTTAAGCTACAAAGTATAATTTGTTAGAAAAAAGTTGACTTTAAAATGATCAGTAAGGGAAAATATCCATTGATGTTGATTGTTAAGTTTTAAATCACAAATAGTATCGTCATAAATTTTTAGTTTAAAAATCAATTTTGAAAAAAATGTGAACCCACTTGAATTCAAACGCAAAAGGCGAATTTAAAAAAAATTATTTATATCCTTAAACAAAAAGATGAGTTTTTAATAAACTAGGTTAATTCTAGGCACAAAAAACAAATTTTCGACGCATAAACGATACATTTTCAACTAAAGATGAAACAGTTTAATTTTGAGATTAAATTTTTTTTTAAGAAAATAAACGAATTTTCAACAAAGCCAAAACTGTAAATCATCTATAAAATAGAAAAATTGTCTACCTGTTAATATGATTAAAAAAAGGTGGATTTTTCTACACAATATTGTCCGTTTCTCAAATGAATAGTTTAATTTTCAAGCCTAAAAGACGAATATCTGACCAAAAAGTTGAGTTTTTAACCCGAAAATATAAATTTCCCACAAAAAATTAATTTATAACTAAATACTTGCGTCTTTTACTTCAAAAGATAAGTTTCGAACCAAAAATAAAATAAATTAAAATTAATGATGTTATTTTGTCGACCAGGGTAATTAATTAATTCTGATGTTAAATTTGGCTGATTACTGGTCAAAATAATTTTCTCGTTTCTTTAGAAAAGTATTTTGACCAGTAATCAGCAAAATGTAACATCAGAATTAATCAAAAGTAAAATAATTAAAATTTTTAGTTAAAAAATTAATTGTAAATGAAAAAGGGAATTTTCGCGCAGTTCAATTTAATAAAAACGATGAATTTTTAACAAAATATTTAAACCCTGAACCTAAACGATGAATTAGGAACAAACAAGGTTAATTTTCTAAACAAAAAGAAAAAATTGGGAGAAAATAAATTTAATCCTTAGCCAAAATGATGAGGTTTCAACAAAAATCTTTTCTATCTGAAAATAAGAAAAACTAAAGAATAATTTAGCTTTTAATCAAAGAAATAAGTTTGACAAAAGTGTATCATTTTGAAAACAAAAATATGATTTCTCTACAAAGCAGCTGAATTTTTAGCCCAAAAATATGATTCTTGTAAAAAAAGTAATTTTCCAAATAAATATTAAATTTTTTAAATAGATAATTTAATATTTAAATAAATAGTTAGCTTTTTAAACCAAGAAGACGAATTTTCTACAAAAAAGTTGAACCTTCAACCCCAAAATATGAATGAGAAAAAAAGTCAATTTAGGAAAAATTGTAAGAAGCGACATTATAAAAACTCATTAAAAAAATATATTGGTCAAATCAGTATTTTTTGTAAGTATCAAACTTCTTTTAATGAAAAGAAGGTTTTTCAATTCATAAAACATGGTAATATCATTTCAGTTCATAAAATTATAGACAAATTTTTGTTTAAAATCTGATTTTTCGCCAAAAAATATTTTAATTAAAATATTAATACCTTTAAAATCAAAAGAAAAAAAAAAGAATTTTTATCAAGAATGTGTTCAACAAAATACATAAATTTTCTACCAATTAGTTGAATTTTCATCTAAAAATATAATTTTTCAACCAAAAAAGGAATAGCTCAATTTTGAGTTTATAAAAATACTATTCTACCAAAACTTATACAAATTTTTAACAAAGTAGTTAAAATGTCAAGTAAAAATTTAAATAAAAATTAAATTTAACCAAAAATAGCTGGATTTTATTATTGAGTTCTAATGAATGAATTCGCATTTAAACTAATAAAATAGCATTATTTAAACTAAATAAAATCTAAAATAGTCTAGACAGATATGTCCTTATATATTTTAAACAATTCCCGAAAATTTAAAAACAATATTTACATTTTTTAATTTATAAATCCGTCGACTATAAAAAATGCAATTCACCATACGACACAATGCCACATGCCTCAAGTCATTCTTTCGAGGCCATCTTTTGAAAAATTCGCAAACTTTATCATAATTTATCATTTGTGTATTAACATTACAGTTAAAAAAATTTAAATTTAATTAAAAACAACTATAAAATCTTATTTGAAGTACAATAATTAAGTTAATGTACAGAATATCTGAAAATAAAACCAGGAATTCAACGACCAAATTGGGACGACCGCCATAAAATGTTCCTATTGCAATTTGAAAAAGATACAAATCTTTCTAAAAAGAAAAAAACACAATTCTTTTTTTAACAATAATAAAAAAAGGAAAGAAAAATTAAAAGGCAAAGAACTATCTTGATTTTCAGGTATCATCGAGAGAGCATCGTTTTTTCGTTGCTGTTTCTACCTGCTCAAATTTGTCTTGCCTTGTAAGAGCGCTCTATGAGTGCCTAAACGGTAGTGATAATTTTTTACTAATGTTTTTTTTTATTGTTATTTCAAGGTACAATA
The DNA here is from genome assembly GCA_010014905.2 of Druon quercuslanigerum. NCBI lineage: Eukaryota > Metazoa > Arthropoda > Insecta > Hymenoptera > Cynipidae > Druon > Druon quercuslanigerum. Next base: position 1,956 of record JAAAKG020145182.1, on the reverse strand, counting down.
GGAATATTTTATTATGGTTGTTTAAATTTAGTCGTTGTATTTCGGGGTTTATCTTTAGGAATTCTGCACATTCGTAACATCATTAACATTAGTATCGTATTTTGAGACACATTTCCCCAGCCTCCTATATTAGCAAAGTATTTTTTGGACTTATTATGGACTTCCTAATTTATTGAAGGTTTTTTTTTTAAATTTTATTAACTTTGGAACTCATGAAACCTTTCAAGCGGTTCCAAAGAGGGATTTTTCATCCTTGAATAGTGTTAAACCGAGCAGAAGTAGAATTCGTGGACTCTTAGCCAGAAGTTTTCGTTCTCACAGAGTCAATGTTCCCCACTATTCTTTTTTTTTATAAATGTCAGAAATATTGCACAAAGTATACGTTCGCTCAAACGTGCAGAAGAAAACTTTATTGAGCGAAAGAAACGCTTTTGAAGAAAATGAGGAAAATTCAGCTCTCTTCGATTTCTGCAAGGATAAACAAATTTTGCTCGATTCCAAACCAATCTATTTATATTATTACATTTTCCAAGTAAGATAACTAATATATTCAAAATTAAATTCTAAAAAAAATTATAAGGGAGATATTACTTAAAGCTTTTTTTACTGATTTTTAAACCTCCCCTCTCTTTTGTACCAATTTGTAAAAATTCGTTGAAAGTTAAATTTTCATCTAAACGAATGAATTTTCAACGCAGAAGAATAAATTTCTACCAAAAAATATAAATATTCTACAAAAAAAAAATAATGGTTCAAATGTTAGTTTAAAAAAAGTTTCTCGGGAAAACTAATAAAGGAGATGAATGAGGGTCCGGATCGTATAAGGGCGTATAGAATTTTTTCGTGCGAAATCATAGTCCCATGGAGGCTTCTAAACAAATTTTGGATTAAAAATTTTTAAAGGATATATCTGAACGTGAAATTTTACTGTGCATTTTTGTTCCTCTAGACAAAAAGTTGCAATTTTTTTAGTTTTTGAAATAAAACCAAAAAACTTACTTTTTTGAAAAACTTGATTTTAATCCTTTTTTCACTTAAACTTGTGCTCAGTGATTCAATTTTTGAAATTTTTGTTAGAAAATTTCAGAGAATGTGCTTGAAGATGTCCTTCGATTGCCAATATGATAGGAATTCAAAATGTTTTTCTAAAAATTATTATTAATTTTTTTCTGATGGTCAGCGCGAATCGTACACTTGTAACTTTCAGCGTTTCGTTTAGCGAGAGAATTTTGAGCAGGCAAATACTTCTTGTGACAAAAATTCGGAGAAAGGTATAATGAAGTTTTTTGGAAAGTTTCAGATCAAAATATTTCATAGTCTAGGAGTATTTATGATTTTAGTGAACGTCCGCGCTGGAGTTTCCGTGAGATATCCAAATTTGTTAAGCTTAAAATTTAATTTAATGTGCACTATCCAGAGAATAGTTAAGGACTAACTAATCTGTTTTATTTTTGAAATAGATTTAGACAAAGTGTTAAAAAATTTGTGCATAGGTTTGTCTTCAAAATGCATGTACAATGTCACTTACGAATTAAGCCGAATGTCGGTGTAAACATTTGGTGTACATCAAAGTATCCTACATTGAAATCTAAAGAAACCGGACAAATACATTTACAATTAAATAAAATTCATGAATATTTTTTTACTTTATTTTGTTTAACTGTTATTCACTAAAAAATGTTATAAGATCATATTATAAGCAAAAACTCTCTAGCGAGAGAACATAACCCAGCGGTGTGCATAGTAAGCTCGAAAACTCCAGTGCTGACGTTCACTAAAATAGTTACTACTCCTAAACTATTAAATATTTTGATATGAAACTTTCTAAAAACTTCATTATACCTTTCTCCATATTTTTGTAGTAACGAGATAATCCGTGAGGAATGTGGTGCAGAAGAGACGCTAGTTGACACATGGGACAGAAATCGGTTAAGATGGTTCGGGCATGTTGAGAGA
>JAAAKG020145181.1:0-10946 GCA_010014905.2 Druon quercuslanigerum | reverse complement strand
AGTACTGTCTCTTAAATAAAATTTTTAAGAAATTGATTACTTATTTTCATTTATTAAAAAGAAGTCATCAAAATCTAAATTTATAACATTGCTAATGACAAACCAAAATGTGTAAGCGTTACGAGACGCATATGCGCTTCATTTGATGATGAATATGTCTCATTAGGGGAGGGAGCATAGTGCGGATTGATCCGCACATATGCGTGCGAATACGCCATCATTTTGCAAGTATTTTGTTACCTGCGGAATGTTATTTCAATCGGCAGAACTTGAGCCACCAGAGGAAGCGCTTTAGTTTCCAACTAACCTGTTATCATCTTGAAAGATTCCTGCATGATCACATGTTATGAGAGGAATTGTTACTTCAATGTTAGCTTCCTGACAGGTAATTGCATAATCGCCCTGGTTTACAAGGGAAGCTTGTTTGTATCTGTTACCTGCCAGAATAGTAATCTGATGGTAACAGCCAGAGGCGATATTACTGAACAAAAATTTCGTATGCATGTGCAAGGAATAAGCATTCATTTTTTCTGTGATTTCGTGCGCAATTTAAAAGTTCAAATTTAAACATCCTTGACGTTAATTTTGCAATAACACAATTATTTTTTCGTGAGTTCTATAAAAACTCAGGCGACATTGAAAGAAACCTTTTTTGAAAGCTCTTGAGACACGAGCGTCTCAACTCCACAGGAGATTCGCGCGCAAGTGCGCGCTGCTTTTGTTTCAAAATTTCTTCACTGCATTGCAAACAATGGTTATTTTGACGTTTCATGATGTACATATTGACAATTTTTTCCAAAGATTATTTTTAGTCTTTTTCATTACAATTTCGTACTTGTTTATTGAATGAAATAATGTTTCGATCCCTAATAATTAAAATATAGGTTGATTGAAATACAAGTTGAAATTTAGTCATTCCTAATTGATATAATGTTTGAATTTTCGAATTTCCGCTGGCATTTATTTCATGCCTTTTTTTATTATTGTTGAATTATTGAAACTCAACGGCGAACCCTGCAAATATTAAAACATTATTTCAAATTCACTAAAATTTGAACACTTACTACTCGACTGGAAGGATCCAAGAGATATTGGAACCACGATTGCAACAGTTTACTATATAATATAAAAAAGAGAAAAACGTTCTGTGTATTTTAACGCCTACGTGCGTTTTTATGCATTACCCCCCAAATCTATGCGTCTCAGGAATAAGAGCCCCTTTCATGGTCGTGTTTTTGGAAATCAACTTTTGAAGGCAGATTTATAATTTGAACACAATGGTAATAATTACACTTATTTTGTGTAACCAGAGTTCATTAAAATGCAAATACTTTACTTAATTATCTGAAATTTAATATTTAATTTTTTATACGTACAGACATGTTGGTTATAACATCCAAAGTAATTTTTTATTCGTAAGAGTTCAATTGATAAATCTCGGCGTTTTTTAATAAAATATATGTTGAAGTATTATTTCAATTTCCTGGAAATTATTTATCATTTAATTATGTCCCTTTCCAATATTTATGCAAGAGTAGTTCTAGTGGAAGCTTCTAATGTGTCCCCTAAGGGTTTACATTTTTTTCTTTCACCTTCTTCCTATTCCATAACACACCTCCCACACACTTACTTGGTGGTGGGAGGGGGACCTACAGTTTAAGGTGGGTTCCGAACCACCAAGAGCAACAGCATTAAGTACTTAGAGAACCTTTTTCTCTAGAGGTACGGGTCCACGACTCTCCGGAGATGAACAACTTCCTTGCTAGGCTAGTGTTCACCGCATGGGCCACCGAGGCTCTTCCAGAGTGCGAGGCGAGAATCGAACCTGCAAGACGACAGAGTGGGTCCAAAGCCTGCGCTTTAGCCCCCACAACCATCTTCCCACTTTATTTATTTATTTATTTTATTATTTTTTTAATTTATTACATTTCAACTGAATGTATCAGAAAATGGAGATCTTTAAGAATGGTTAGCATTGAATGAAAACATGTTTTTTTTCTGTTTCGGCTTTTCCTTTATCATCTGAATTTATGTAGATATTGCTAAGACTAATATATGTTTGATTCTATTTATTAAAATACAACAATTATTGGTTTTGTAAACAAATGGAAGAAGTAAATATAAAACTTTGGCCTAGAAAATATTTTTTTTTTGCACTGCAGATGCAAAAAATTTATTTTTGACTCTTCTAAATTATCGTTAGGGTGATCGACAGCAGCAATTTCTATGATACATTAACAATTATGAATAACTTTTATGTTCATTTTTTTTGTCTACATGGTGTACATGGTCTACATTGTCTACATGGGCATGTAGACAAAAAAACTATCAAATTTATTAATACATTCCCCTGGTCAAAAAACCTAACATCAGAAATAAAATTAACGATTATCATTGTTATAAACAATTTTTTCTGAAAAATTTTGAAATATGTGGTTTTTCGATTTCAGATTTTCCTTCATCATCTGAATTGATGCAGATATTCTTGAAAATAATACAGGTTCAATTATACTTGTTAAAATACAACTAATATTAGTCATGTAAAAAAATGAAATAAATTGATTCAGAGCTTCGTCACTTTGGCCTGCAAAAGAATTTTTTCATTAAAACTGCTTCAAGTTTTTGTGAGAAATATCAGCAATCGCCATTTTCATAAAAAACACATTTTTATTTTTATATTTTTAAAACAGTATATAAAAAATACTATACTAGACCGTCACGCCGCCCTGCCGCTGTGTAAAATTGGCCGAATCGCCGCCGCGGGTCAAAATTCTTTCAGAGCTACCCTCTAGTTATTACTCGCATGGTAATAGGATGCGTAGTTTTCATTTTATTCTTTAAAAACTACATAAAAAAAATTAGATTTTTGGAAAAGTGACACAAGCTAACAAGGAAGATTACCCAAGTGTCCGCCTCCGATTTAAATTGTTCTGAAGTATGTTTTAGAGCACTATGGAATAAGGTACACGTGCTTTTTTATACGTCTCAGAAATCATATTTGGGGGTGAAATCACCCTTCAAAGTTTTCGAATATCTACTTTAGAAATATGATTTCCAGTGAAATAAATCATTTAAAAGGAAATGTAAACACTGTTTAGACTAAAACTATGTTATTAGATTGAAGTAAAAAATATATTTTCTAATCATCATGCCCTTAGACGGGGGGTGAACTACCACCTGTGGCTATCATACACAAAAATTCCTGATTTGCATCCAAGTCAAATTTTATTTTTAAATGATTAATGAAGTGGTATAAAATGTAGTTTAATGGTGTTAGTGGAAAACTATCTTTAGGACAGGAAACGTTATAATAATAGAAAATATCGCAGTCGATCGGTATAGGGCAACCCCATTCTAAATCGAACCGGTCAAATCACCCTCAAAGCACGTTTCAAATTCATGAAGCATTTTTGATGCTGCACATTGATTATAGTGGTATACAAAATTTTACAGACATTTATTTCATTCATTTCCTACAATGTTTTGTAGAAAATAATGTTGTTTTACGGAATTTACATATGCTCTACAAGCTGGTATTCTTTATATTCATTACACGTTCCATGTTACACACGTACTTTTTGGAAGAAAATTAACTTCGATTCAATTTTTTATCTTCATGGGACTGTTTGAAATCCCATAAAATCAGGCATTTTTCACTTAATGGAGCAAGATTTTTGTGTAAGGAAGGAAACATGAAGTTTATTTGTAACGCCCTAGTCTTCACTCCTATATATCGATCTAAAAGAAAAGTTTCAAAGCGGTAATATTTCTTTCTATTATTCCTTGAAACAAGCAATCGGAAAATTATAAACACTACCTATTTTGTATGACCGATAAGGTTTATAAAGTTTCAGACGAATATTCAACGCCAGGTATGTAGATATTTTTATTTGGCTGGCGCGGAATGTGTATGTGTATATGTATGTGTATATGTATATCTTTCAATTTTTCCACCGAACGACAACAATATTCTCGTCTCGGCGTGTGCATCTCTAAAAATATGGTAACGTGTGCAAATTCAATGTTAGTATATAAAACGAAATTCTCACGCAACAAAATTAGTTGCTACCCGAACAAAATATGAAATAAGTCGATACGAAGTAAATTTTAAAACTAATGCTAAAATGATAGTCAATCCTTTGAACGCAATAAACTTGCTTTTTGCAACTTTCCACACAATGTATTGAACGGAGACACCCATAACATAGAAGGAGACTTTTCTGACAGAAAAAATAAAACATTTGTTACTTGACACTGTATTTCAATTCAATGTGGAAATAAATGAGAAACAGTCTTTAGACTTTCATGAACCACTCAAAGAATTAGAAATTGAAATAATTGATGATGATGATGCTGCTGCTGATGATGAGAGCCAAATCAACTGGACGGAAGAGGAAAAACTTATGAGAATTCACTCGCAGAAGGACACTGATGTGGATTTTTAATATAAAAGAACAGCTGTTGAATAATAGTAAAACGCAGGCGGAGGAAAGAAAAGAAGACAATTTTATACTGTTCAACATACGTTCCAACGTCTATTTTCTGAACGTCAGCTAAGAAGGTTGGCTCAGCAAGAAGAAACAGGGGGAACAAGAAAAGATAAATTATTTGAAATAACAGAATTCGTAATTAAAAAAATTAATGATGCTCTAAACGCTAGGTTTATTTTTCATGTCCGAGATCTCCGTAGGTAGGATATAGAAGGTTACAGGAATCAGGATAACCATGAAATGATCTTTTCAGCTTTCAGAAACAGAATACATAAATTTAGAAAATCTCATCGCATTGTTTCGAGAAAAATTACGATATTTGTATCACGAAAATCAGTAGAAAATAGTGAGGTTTTGAAGCAGTAGCAGGTTATTTCGCCAGGGAAGTGAAGCCTTTGATAGAGCAGTACATAATTCAAAATGATTATTATACGGATCAAAGTGGTGTCCAATTGGAGTTGCATTCAGGAAGAATTTCAGCAGTGGAAGGTTAAAAAAGTTGAGTGTGTTGCACAATCTATATCTTCAACCACGCTCAGCTACCAAATATAACTCATCATCAGTGCCGACGGAAGTTTATTGTCTCCAAGTGTAGAAACTAGAAGCAAGTTGGAAATTTGGAAGAGTAGTATAAGAAACATTATTTAGACCATCTAATGTATTCTTAAGGATTTCAAAATCTGTGAAGCTTACATCAGGTATGTAAAACTAATTTTACATTTTTCTTTATTTTTATGGCTTTGAACATGTTTTAACCTAACTTTTATAGACAATTTCAATAGTTGGGTGAAAGAAGTATTTTCGTGTAGTACTGGGAGTGCAAGTGTGTTGTTATGGGATTCATTAACTGGGCCTGCATCATCGACCCTGTAGAAAAAGAAGCACCTGCTGGTAAAACTGTCATAACTAAATTTATTCAGAAACAAACACAGGTATGCTCCAGCCATTTGACGTTTATGGATTTCGAGTTTGCAAAATTTTTGTTAGACGTTTTTCGGATGATGTTCTATTGTATACTTATGAGGCAATTCTCCACTTAAGGGGAGGTTCTGATCTTTTTAGCCAAAATTAAAGTAAAGTTTGATAATTTATTGTGGGATGTTGAAAAGACTTACAAACTTCTGGTTTTCATTGTTTTATTAAGTCTTATTTCTAGAAGTCAGAAAATTTTTTTGTGACAAAATTCAATTTGGCGGCCCCAAAATGGCGGCTCTCGTGAACCTCTCCCGGCAAGACATCGTCCGCTCGTGTCAAGCCTGCCGCCTCTTTTAGTGAACTGAAATAAAAACTAGTTATTGTTCGGTAAAATTTATGAAATTTGCGATGACTTCACCCTATTTTCAATGAATTTTTATGACAATATATCCAATTTATGGCCATTTGAAAAAACATTCAATTTTTACCCACTTTTTTCAACTTCAATTCTGTTAAACAATCATTATTTAACCATTTTTTATACTTATTTTAGGTCAAATTCATACAAAAAAGCATACCCTTTCAGGAAAACTTTAGTTGAAGTAAATCGGATCAGTAGATCTTGAGTTAGGCTTCACAAGAGGTAGAAAAAAGTGGTTTCGAGAAAAACGCGTTTAAAGCGTTTTTCTCGAAACAAAATTATTACAAAAGTGTATATTTTTGTAAGATGTATATGATTTTCATGGTTTTCTGTGCCGTCAAACAAGAATCTGAGATTGTTTTTGCAAAATTAATTTGTTTAAAACAATTTATCTTAACAAATAAATGGAAAATTTCATGTTTTTATGAGTATTTTCAGTCTCTGAATAAGAATATAACATTATTTTTACTTATTTCATTTATTTAAACAAGGTATGAATAAATTAGTGCAAAATTAGTAAAAAATTTTACTCACATCGGATCTTAGTCGGCGATTCCTGGGCCGTATAGGAGTACCTCTTCAATTTCGAATTGCTCTTGGTTTGCGTGCTCCTGCACACGTTGAGCAAGTCGGACGTTTCGAACAGTGAGCGTTATTTTTCGGTTGGCTGCTAGGATCCTTTTATTATCCTGTCGAATCGTGTATCGGGAGGCCACAAGGCCTCCCGTTATAGAGTCATCTGTGATCATCTGTAGCGTCCCTCCGCGCGCGCGCGAATTCGGTGCGTTCGAGAGGCTTAAATCCGAAAAATATGCTTCTGATTAAAAAATCCTTTTGCACACATATTCTAGACATTCATATCTTTCATTTAGTAAAAAAAATCGATTTTTTGAAAAAAAGACCAGAACCTCCCCTTAAGAAACAGTATTATTAAACTCCAATCACTTGTTCATAATCGACTATGCTCGCCGAATTATAAAAAGCATTTCAGTAATCATGGCATAGAAATGGGTATGTAGACCGCAGGATACAAGATTCTGAAAATCCCGTCGATTTTGCGTTTCGAGAATCTTCAGAAGTAAAATGTGTTTATTGTGATGAAACGCCAGTTATTAGATGTTCTTCGTGTAAAAAGTAATTGTGTATCAAAAATTTCTTGCGCGATCACCATATCTGTAATAAATATGAAGAATATATATGAAGAATATATCGTAGAATATATGCAACTACAGTAAAACTGTATTATTTTCTACAACATATAATAGGAAATAAAAATAAAAAAAAATGTTGTTCAATTTTGAATACCATATTTATTAATTAGCAGCATTAAAAATTCTTCATGAATGTGAAACGTGCTTTGAGAGTGGTTTAACCCCTTCGAATTAGAATGGGGGTGTCTCATGCTGATAGACTAAAATATTTTCTATTATAACTATGTTTAAGCATATCACCGTTTAATTCTACACTCCCGGCACAGCGCGTCGCAAGTGTCATCCCTAAGTTATCGCAAATATTCCTTTTTTATTTTGAATCCCCTCTTCATGTTCCGGTTGCACAAAGCAGGGCTTTTGGCGAATTGTGTAGAGTGCACCTCACGCAGAAGGATTAGACACATCCACGATGTCGATGCACTACTACACATGTTTTTGGTGATTTGCGTTCCAAAAACCCTCCCTTTTTGGACTTCTCTTTTCGAAACTAAGCCTTCAGGGCGACAATTCACGGCGAGACATAAAAAACGGACGGAGCGAGGAAGCATCGCGAGTGTTCCTTTTTCTATCGGACTATGTAAGAGAGTTGTTCGACGAATGCTGGTGAGTCAGGGCGCTAATCATCCTCGTCTTTTCGGATGGAGATTGGATGGTGGGACTTTTTTGCTGGCTCCCATGGGAAAGGTATGTGACCGTCCGAAGTCTTAAGTTCGCTCCAAATGCTGATATTGATAAAATTTTGGCTAAACAATTTTTGGAAACACTTACCTTCATGCACGGTTTCTATACCGTTAAATTATGCTGTGTTTATTCGCAATATTAAATTAGTATCTCAGCCCTTGGTGTAAATCCTGCAAGTTTTTCAAATATAAATGTTTTAACCACAAATGTCGCTTATAATAATCTGGAAACATTATTAATTATTTCCGATCCAGTTATAAACAAAATTCTAGTCAACTTGTGTATTGATCTGTGATCTTGGCGGATAACTTGATCATCTGGCCAAAATGTCATTAGATTAACTATTTTTTTTATTAATAATGAATGCCTTTCTAATCGTACTTGCTGATTCTCATAATTTGTAACGATATTTATAGTAACAACAAGTAGATGAATTTTGGTCAATTAGTTAATTAAACTGTGTTTTTACTGTTTCGAATTGATCTTCTAAAAATTTATGTAGAGCATCGATCCTTCTGACGAGGAATTATAAATAACAATTATACTTAAATAAGGTTTTGATATTTAATAACAATCTGCATTGTTAATTAACATTTTTTACTCGCCTTGGACCTTACATTTTTCCGGATTATATGAAGGCGAAGAAATTAAATGAGTATGTCGGCGGGCAAAGAAGGAGCGCCGCTGATCACCAGCACTGTACTTTGTGTCGTGTGGTGTTTGTCTCCCCCCCTCTCCCCCTCCCTCCATCTCTCTCTTCACCCTCTCTCTTTCCTTAGCCTACTGGTCTTATATTCCTCACAGGACCCACCGCAACAAGTGTAACAATATTTGACGTCTTCTATTATTTTATACCACTTCATCAATCATTCAAAAATAAAATTGGACTTTGATGAAAATCAGAAATTTTTATATACTTCAGAACGAATCAAATCGGAGACGGGCACTTGGGTAACCATCCGTGCAAGAAAGAAGTAAACAGACGAAAGTTTTTTTAACCAAAACAAGCTACAAGTTTGCTATTATTCATTTTTTGTTGCGATGCCTAGTTTTGGTTTTAATCGTGAAAAATAACATTGAGTGTGCAAAAAATTTTGCACCTAAAATACATCTATACATTTTTTAATAATCACTTTTTGATCGTAAACAAAATTTAAAATATAAGATTTCAACATTTCTGGAAAAACAACAAAATGTTTGAAAATCAACAGATAGAAAAAAGTTGTTTATTCAAAGACGATATGCAAATTTATTATAATTTATGGCATTTTTATCATTTATGTTTGTGAAAGTATTATGATTATTCGAAATTTAACACCACCATTTTTCAACGGATCTTCACGTTTTGGAATACCCAGAAGCTGGCAAATCAAGGTTTGGCGATGGCATCTGTCTGCCCGTCGCCAGAAGTCCCCGTTTGTCAGAAGTCGAATTTTTCGTTTTACGCTAAGGGAGATTGATACGTGAAAACAGAATAAAATTAGAATCCAAGCCGTACAAAATATCCATAGAAAATGATTAAGTCGAAAATTCTAATTTCAAGCCAAACGACGACAGATAAGTAAAAAATTTGTAGGGAAAATTGTAGCCTAAAAATTTTTCTTCAACCATTTTTTGATATACTTGATATTTTGGTTTTATTTATCAAAAATAATATGAAAAAAATATTCCCGCTGCGTGGGCACATTCTCCTTGCGCGCTGCGCTCCATGTTTGAGAGCGTGTGTACGCTCTTGCGATTCGCGCTCGTTTTCGTACGTTTAATGCGTACACTATAAATACATTTTTTCAAATATCATAAATAATATAACTTAAATCGAAAACTGTGATTAAAACTTCTGAGGAATTACAGTCATAAATTGTAACTGAAATTTATATGATTTGTTTTTAAAGAAGGTTCTCAAAGCACCTACGGCTTTGACGATTATATCCAATTGAGAATCTTTATCCAGGCCATTTTTAAATCCTGTTCAAATTTACTAAAACCTAGGTTTTAAATTTACGGATTTCCTAAAAAAAAATCTCAATATTTTTGAACATGAGCCAACTTTTTGAACCTATGCCTAATTAAGATATTTTAGAAAAATATTTTTTAAATGCTTACATTTTATATCTAGTAAAAATTTCGATTGATATTTCTTAACCGTTAAAAAAAAATGTTTCTTCCTTTTTTCTAAAATTTTCAAAATTTCGAAAAGCATATAAATATTCTAATTTTGACAAAAATTGCAAATTTTATTTAGACAATTTGCAAGTCTTCTACCAATCTATATGAAACTTTGACAAAAGTTCGTTAAAAGTCTGTTAAGAACCAGAGATCGAAAATTTGGACGATTACATTACACTCATGAATGAGAATTTAAAAATCAAACATTAAAATTTTGAGCTAAACTACGCAAAATATCGGAAAAAGTTTCAGAAAGTAATTATAGCCTTAGAAAAGTCCAGTGATATTATTCAGAACTATATTTCGGTATAGCTTGTTTTTTCGATTTTATTGATCGAAAAAACCGCGAAAAAATAGAAAATTCAAATTTTGACCCAAACGAAGTGGATACAGAAAAATGTTTAACTTAATTACGTAACAAATTTAGAATGTGAAGATGCATCAAAATACTGGGATTTAAAAGGGATGTTTTTGATGAAGTTTCATTCAAGCACTTCAAGTGCAAAGAATAAGTAACCAAGCGTGATGCGCGAGATCCGACAGGCGCACAACTTAGGCGCGCTCAAATTTTCGAGAGAAGCCATCCAGAGAAGTGAGTCAGCAACATTTAGATAATTAATTTTCCCGTCTTTCCATTTGATATTCGCACTGAGATTTATGAAAGGGACATATCATATGTGTGAGTAATATTCTAGGTGTCCAAAAAGTCTGGAAAAACCTAAATAACTGTCCTGATATAATATTATTCAAATGGTCAAAGAAAGGCGTAGCAGGATGTCGGGAGAACCTGCTTATCGATAGATGTGTCTGCAAAGATGCAACATTCTACCAGCGTGACCTATCGATGGCCTGGATTGATTACCGGAAAGCTTTCGATTTGGCCTCCCATAAACTTATCATCTGTCTTGTAAAGCTTAAAGGTTCATCCGCAAATTGTGAGGTGCATAGAGAGATTGATGCCACTTTGGAAAACCAGATTTACTACCCTATCTGGAAAAAATCGTGTGACAACTAACAAGGTCACTTTCCAAAGAGGTGTCTTTCAGGGCGACTCCATGAGCC
>JAAAKG020145180.1:0-10947 GCA_010014905.2 Druon quercuslanigerum | reverse complement strand
AAACAAACAAAAAGAGGTAAAATAAACAAACATTCGACTTTCCAAAAATTTATAAATGTTTTACCCCCCCCCCCCCCCCCCCCGCACGTCAATTCTCTGGATCCGTGACGAAGAAAAAGTCACTTTCCGTCTTAGAAGAAAATGCAAAGAAAGAAGGGCCTTAAAGCGAAAGAAAATGTCTGAAGAAAAGGAAGCTGAAAAAAAGTTGCGTGAGCGAAGCGGCTTCCTGCAGGCACAGGATTGAGCCAATGCTCGAGAGGGCAGTAAAACCTGACAGTTTCATCCCTCTGTCTTAGGCTTGGACCTGGGCGCAGTGATATCTCACCGGAGAAATCTCGTGGAATTGATTTATCTTCCTCAAAGTCTTCTCAGCCATCCCTTTTCCTGCCGCCTTCAACTTACCACCCCCTCTCTTGTTCCCACCCTCATACCTCATATCTCGTCTCGGCACTACTTTCTGCTTTCTGATAGAATATGGCAAGTCTACGGCATCAGAATCTCATCCTTTTACTCGACAAGAAAAAAAAAAGACGGGAAAAGGAATTATTCCTAAATCAGATTTAAAGAATGAAAGACTTCCATTTTTGAGAGACTATGAATGCTGATGGAAAGTAGAGTAAACAGTCAGGGTGAGACATTGAGTCTGACTTTGAAAGGATTATCTACTTGTCACTAATAAGGTGTTTATGACACTAAAGAGCTGTTCACAAGATGCGTTGCCAATTTTAGGCTACTCGTCTCCTAAAAGCAGACTAGTAAAAAACACATATATTTGTGGAGAATTTTTTTTTTGCAAACCGGAAAAATATTTATCGCTTAATTTTCTTTAAAGAAACATATTTTGAACCTGAGTGATTCTGCAATTTTAAATGTAGAATCTGCCTAATTTAAAATGGATTTGGTCAATAATTAAAGTTTTAATTTAAAAAAATGAGTGCCTAACTAAAAAAAATTTTGGTGGTACTTCAACCAAGAAATAATTTAGTATTGAATGAACAAGAATGAATTTCTATGAAAAGGATTAATTTTGAGTAACCTAGTTGAATATTGAAACCAAAACGATAACCTAATAAGTTAGTTGAAATATATAGGTTTCAAACTAAAAGTTTAAATGCTTAGAAAAAAGTTGACCAGGAAAGCCGAATTTTCAACAAAATACATGCATTTTTTAAAAAACCAATTATTTACACGACAATATAGATTTCCAAACAAAAAGTTAATTTTCCACCAAGTGTGATTCTGCAACTTTAAATATAGAACCTGCCTGATTTGAAATGGATTCAATCAATAATTAAAGTTCTAATGTAAAAAAATGAATGCCTGACGAAAAAAGTTTTTTTCATACTTGAACCAACAAATAATTTAGTATTGAATAAAAAAAATTAAATTTATATGAAAACGATTAATTTTTAATAACCTAGTTGAATATTAAAACCGAAATGACGACTTTAAAAAAGTAGTTAAAAAATAGAGGTTTTAAGCTAAAAATTTCAATGTTAAAAAAAAGTTGACCAGGAAAGCCGCATTTTAATCAAAATACATACATTTTTCATAAAAAGTTAATTTTTTTACCAAATAGTTTAATATTAAAGAAACTAATTTCATTTGTAATCAAATAGATGACTTTTCGAAATTTCAACAAAATAAAATTTAAATACAGTATAATTTTAACGAATAAGTTGCATTTTTCACAGAAAAGTCAATCTTCAATCTAATAACCTAGTCTTTGGCATAATTGTTTAATTATTTAAGCCAAGAAGCGTTCAACAAGAATTTTAATTTCTAATAAAAAAAAATGAATTTTCAAGCAAATTTTAAGTGAGTTTCTACTATAAAAGATCAATTTCCAACCAAAAATGGGAAAGTGAAATTTTAGGATGAAGAAATTAATTTTTAAAAAAACAAGTGAGTCTTCAACCTGTTCCATTTAACCCAAAAAGAAGAATTTTTCAGCAACATAGTTACTTCCTTGACTAAAAAGATAATTTTTAACAATATATCTAAACTTTATAAGAAAAAATTTTTTAAACCAAAAATAAAAATTTTCAACAGTAAAAAAGTAGTTTTCTACCAAAAAGTCGAATTTTCAACCAAACCATTAAATTATTTTCAATTACTTTGTACAATTTTTAACAAAATAGCTAAACTTGTAACTAAGCTAATGTTAACATTTTCAGTAATGTTAACAAAAATAATTGTTGAAATTATTTTTTAATATGGTTAATAATATTATCTTTGAATACTGTTAGAAATTGCGGGATTTTGCAAAAATTTTATCTTTTTGTTAATTTTTTATTTGGAGTAAGTTAATATTAAATTTATCATAGAAAAACTAATGGTTTAAACAATTTATTATTTTGTATAGCTATCTTCTTCTCTATTCATACTTAATAGATTCGGCTTTTTCCTGAAATGTCACTATTATTGTTAATAATATTTTTTTTAGCCTAATGGTAGAAATTTTCGCTTTTTTCAAAAATTTTAACACTTCGTTTTTTTTTCACTTATTGACTTTTTTTGTCAATATCTACCTTTATGTATAGAAACGCCAGATAGTTGCAGTTTTTTTTCTGAAATTTTTAACTTTTTGTCTACTTTTCACTTAGTGAGGTAATAATTATTTTAAGTTAGTAAAGGTAGTCTTTAAACAATTTATTGTTCCTCATAACTATCTTCTCTTTAATAAATGTTTAAAAGTTGTGATTTTTCATGAAATTTTGAACTTTGTTTTGTCTTATTATTTATGAACAAATTATAAATAAAGCTATTTTAATCAACCTCTTTCTTTTTTGTAAATATATTTTGCTGGAGGGGGGGGGGGCTGGTATCAAAATATGTGAAATTGAAAAATTTTCTTTTACGCTTTTCAATAAACTTCTTCTTGTAAATCCAAAAAAACTTTTAAAAGTCATTTGCTGACCTAGGGCTTGCACCTACTCCTAATTACTCCATTATTCGGAAAAAAATTACACCTAAAAAGTACAATACTATTAAATAATGACTCTTGTTGAAGTGGAAAAGCTAAAGATTGTTATAAATAATAATAATTTGTTAAAAAAATTATAAACCCCCACCTATAGAATTAGGTCACGTTTTTTCGACGCCCCCACCATTTCAGATTTTGTTTAATAATCATAAAATATTTTTAGGAATTTTCTCAAATATAGGAATCAAACGTTGCCTTTACATAATCAAAAATATAAACTTTATTATTTAAACTTTTTTATTCTTCTCAAAGAACATATTAAACAGCTAGGAGATATATGGACCTAATACTTTTCAGTTTGCGAATTAAAAAAAAAAGAAAACCCTCCGTGACATTATGCACAGAATGACTTGCCCCCCCCCCCCCGTATGTGACGACTTTTCATGCTTGACAAGGGACCCGCCAACCTGCCCCTCGGTGCGTGACATCATAAGTGAACGCTCCCTCAGTGAAAAGTAAACAAATGGTGGTAAATTGCAGAAAAACCGCACCATTCTAGCAACTTTCTAAATTTAATATTGCTAATAAGAAATTATTTAAAAATTTATTTTTTTGACTTTAATTAATCATCTAACTCTCTTAATTTGAAAATTAGACCAAAAATGTCTAAAACGGCAATTTTTTAGCATTATTCTAAGTTCATATTATTAACAATAATAATTTGATACTAGAACTATGTTTATCAACGATAATTAAGTATTAACTGACTCTAATTAAAAATTAGACAAAAATTGAAAACTTTTGTAAAAAAGCGCAACTTTCTATTCCTATCCTAAGAGAAAATTGCTAAAAACATAAAACTCGAAAAACCCATTTTTTCACATATGAGATTTTTTGGGACAAAAACGTATTTCTTTCTAATCCAAATATAATTCACTTCAAAACAAAAAAAAAAGGATTTTGTTTTTTATGAGTTTCGCGGAGAGTTCAGCGAATATTCAAGAAAAAATATTAGACCTCCCCAGTAAACATAGAGGGTGAGAAGTTGAGTCTGACTTCGAATGAATGTATCTACTTGGCACTCAGGGGTCATTCTTGAAATACGTTACTAATGTTTGAGTTATTTTTCATATTCTCTACCTCCATTATTGGTAACTGTAGTTTTATCCCCCCCCCCCCCGAAAGTAACTCAGTGGTTAGTTAGACATTGATTTCATGCTTATTCTGTTTTTCGTGTTTCTCGGACATTTCTCGGAGGGCGGATATAAATGCGGTTCCAGTGTAAGAAAAAATATTGAAATATCAGACTTCACAGCTCAAAAATATTAGTTTTTATAAAAAAATAAAATCAAAAATCGCTGAAATAAAATCCATTGAGATAAAAAAGATGCATTTTTAACAAAAGGGTTGAATTCTACCAAAAAAGATTTCGTTGTCCAAACAGAAACAAATTTCAATTGTTTTTAAATAGAAAATACACCCTTGACATCTTATAAATATAAAGTAAATAAGGAACTTGTTGAACTACCAAGCAAAGGAGATGAACATTCAACTAAATAGTTAAACTTTCACACATATTAGGTCAGTTACACCAGCCCCCTACTCTTTATTTTCGGGTTTTTTGAAGCCCACTGAATTGCGCCCCAAGTTGGCTTATATGCGCCACCGATAAAAAATTTTGCGCCACAAATCTGTAGGAGTTATATCAGGTGTTATAGGGGGGGGGGGGCAGTTTCAGACACCCCCTGTCCCATTTAAAAAATCAAAGTTAAAACTACATGACCTTGAAGATCTTCAAATGCGCTCATATGCACCATAAAGCAAAAAAATTTTCGCCACATTGATAACTGAGTTATCAGCGATCAAAATGGAGAGGGGGCTGGATTCATTTTTCCGAACTAATAATATTTTTTCAAATTGATCATAGCTATCTGTTATAACTCAAATCCGCTCAAATGCGCCATCACTAAAAAATTTTGCGCTAGCTAATAAAGAAAAATATCATATTTAGGGGGGGGGCAGCGTAACGCAGGAGTTAAATCTTCAACAGTGTTGTTCAATATAAAGTTGCGGGCATGGATTCATTTGTCTTCAAATACATAACAGCTGACCTAAACAGGACCTAAACAGATGATTCAATTTTTAAACCATTAAAATGGATTTTATAGAAGCCAGTTAAATTTTCAATGCGAAAGTTTATTTCTATTTAAGAAAGATGAATTTTATCGCGAATAAATTAGTTCCTAATGAAAAATAATATTCAGAAAATTTTTAAAACCCAAACAGTGCATTTATAACCAAAAAATGAAAACTCTAACAATAAGAGAAATTTTCAAAGAAAAAAGACTTACTTTCTGACAAAGATTGAATGTTCATCCAGAAAATACAAATTAAATAAAGTTATTTAAAAATCACATAATTAAAGAATGTACCAAATTGTTCAATTTTTAGACAAGAAGGACAAATTCTCTAGAAAAAAGTTAAACTGTAAACTCAAATTACGATTTTTAAACAAAAATACTAGATGAAAGAGTTCAATTTTCAGTGAAAATTTCTACCGAGATGATTAAAATTTACCCCAAAGGTGAATCTTGGAACAAAACATTATAAAAATGAATTTTCTAGAAGCCAGTTACATTTTAATGCGAAAGTTTATTTCTATTTAAGAAAGATGAATTTTCTGACAAAAAAGATTAGTTCTTGAGGAAAAATAATGTTCAGAAATTTTTTTAAATTTTTATAAGAAATAGTTCAATTCAACCCAAAAAAATAATCGCTTAACATATTGGCTGACTCCTGTACAAAAAAAATTAATTCTTAATTAAGCAGTGCATTTATAACCAAAAAGTGAAAAATCTAACAATTAGAAAAATTTGAAAGAAAAAAGACCAAAATTAAATGTTTATCCCCAAAATACAAATTAAAAAAAAGTTGTTTAAAAGTCACATAATTAAAGAATGTACCAAATTGTTGAATTTTTAGACAAAAAAGACAAATTCTCTAGAAAAAAGTTGAATTCTCAACTCAAATTCCGATTTTTCAGCAAAATTACTAGATGGAAGAGTTAAATTTTAAGTGACAATTTCTAACGAAATTTTTAATAAAAATAACTGACTAACAAAAAGGTAAATCTTTAACCAAATGATGATTTTTAACTTTTAATTTTTCAACCAAGAAAACTAACTTTCTACCAGAAATGCTGAATTTTTAAGAAAATAAAATTCAAATGCAATACAATTTCTATTTGAGAATAAATTAATCGAAAAGATAAATTTTCCACACAGAAAATTAACTTTTGAACAAAAAAGACCTAATATAATGTCGACTAAGCAATTACACTTTTGATAAAAAAAATTCATGTTTAACGAAAGGACTTTACTTTTTACCAAATTGTTGGACTTTCCAAACAAAAAAAAAGGAATTTTAAATAAAACCATTTAATTTTTAAACCCTTAAGGATAAATAACTAGTAACAACCTTACTTTTCGAACCAAAAAACAAAAATTATTACAAAAGTAGTTGGATTTAAAAAAAATGCTAACCAGTTGAATTCAACAAATAAAAGAAGAATTTTGAACAAAAGAGTTAAATTTTCCAACAAAAATATGAATTTTCTATCAAGGAAGGTCAATTGTCAACAAAATACCTTAATTGCCTAAACAAATCGAAAATGCAATCAAATAATGAGAATCTTCAATTATAGATTAACTTTTAACCATATAGTTGAATTTTGTACCAAATAATTAAAATTGTAACCAAATTTTAGAATTTTACACACTAGATACAATTAATACAGTTTCAATCAAGCAGTTCTTTTGCCGAAAATATTACATTTTTACCAAAATACATAAATTTTTAATCAAAACAGACGTACTTTATTCCGAAAATTTAATTTTTAGCCAGAACATATAAATTGTTTCAGAAAATTTAATTTTTAACTAAAGAATTTTTATCCAAATAGTCGAATCCTCAACCAAAAAGATAAATTTTTATCAAAAAAGATTTATTCTTTACCCAAAAATACAGATTTTTAACAAAATACATGACTACAACAAAAAATTGTCTTCTGATTAAAAAATAATGATAGCTGAATTACCTACAAAAACAATAGAATTTTTAAACTAAAACTAATGTTCAACCAAAAAAAGTAGAATAGTTACATTTTTAATTTGAAGAATAAATTAAGAAAAACAAGAATTATCAAACAGTTAATGGAAACCAATAAAGACAAATTTTTAACAAAAATGTGAGTATTTTACTCAATACTTGACTTTTCAAACTATTAAATTAATTTGTAACCAAATTGTAGAATTTTCTACGAAAATAACTAAGTTTTCAAAGAAAAAGATATATTTTCAAACTTAAAAGACGTATTTTATACAAAAAATGGAACTTTTAAGCCAAGAATACAATTTTCAACTGAAAAATGAATTTCCAATTAAAATTATAAGTTTTCAACTAAAGATTAAATAGGTTAAATTTTTATTTTCAAAAATTAATCAATAAAGTCATCTAATTATACTGGTATAGCAGGTTTATTTACCTCATTACAATCTTTTATTGTAATTACTTCGCTTTAAAATTTTCTAGATACCCCTCGCCCGCAAAAAAGCTGTTACTTAATCTATGGATTTAGCTCTATTTAAAATATGTTTTTATTTATATAATTGCAAGCAGGATAGAAAATTATATTTAATAATTGCTTTTAAATAATTTAGATAATAATAACTTGTTTAATTTTATTAAAAATATCTTGGCAAATATTAAAAGTTTTAAAAAATTATACAGAAATTCAGGATCCTATTGAAATTCATCTCCAGATGATACTACTGCGAAGCAGATAAAGTCATTCGATGCCAGACATAATATTTCTCCCTTCCATATTCTTTCTTTGTTTTAAATGCACATCGACGCGATGACTATATTTATAATAGATGTCTTCTTTTAGATGAGTTAAATCAAAATGCCTAACAAATATTAATGTTAAATTCTTCATTTGCAATAATATGGTTAGTAGCAATTAATCAGTTTTACCTGCTTTAATTTAGTGCTATGCAGAACTATTCGCATTTATATAGCAGCTCTGCTATATTAATTTGAAGAGTTCTCCATACTTACGACCAATTACATCAGCTGATAGCGTATGGATATATGGAAATAATTCAGATATTCAGACGATCTAGACATTATGTGAAATAATGGTCTGGAGTACAAAATAATTCAATTTACACAGCTAGTTATTAACCTAAAACATTATGTTCTAATCTCTCTTAAATTCGTGTTCCATTTACATTTAAACAATTTCGGGAAGAATATTTTTATATTGAAATTGTCAACTTTGTAAAATAATTAATAAAAATTCGTTTTAATTATTTCGAAACATATTATAACTCGGGTAGTCTCATCATTAAAATGTTACTAAATGTTAAGAATAAATTCATAGATATATTAATTAATTAATTAATTAATCTATTGTTGCATTTTCTATTAATTCTTGCATTTTTTATTTAGAACTTTCAAATTTAAAGCGCATGATGTTTTCCACGTTTTATTTTGCCTTATATTTATTTTACATTTCCGAAATTCTATTTGATTTAATTTCTATTATTACGAATTAGTGTTTGCCAAAGTTGTTATTTTTCCAAATTTATATCTGTTTAAATCCTCTTTTCTCTGAATAACTATTTACCATAATTTTGATTTTTTTCAATTTTCATCACAGATTATTTTTATGTTTATATATTTCATAAGCCTATCTTCAAATAAACGATCAATATTCGTGAATATTTAAATATGATCGTTTTTAATTTTTGAACATACGTTTAAAGTCACCCAAAAATACATTTAAATTCATGAACTAAATCATCAATTCTGGGATATTTTTTCCTCCTCTGTCCATACACGCCCTTCACTTTTATTTTCAAAACAAAAAGAAGAACCCTCAACGAAAGATTTATCATTTCTCATTTTATCTGAATAAAGATTTAAATCTTAAATAAAAAATATAACTTTCTTAGCTCTTTTTTTTGACCAAACACTGTAACTAAACCAACTTAAATTTAACAGAATCATAAAAGATTATACATTTTCAACCAAATAGTTAAATTTAGAAATAAAAAAGATGAATTTTTAACAAAAAGTAAAATAAAAAAATATTTAGTATAAAAATTAGTTTTTAAAAACCAAACTTTCAAGCAGCTGAGTTTAACCAAAAAGACAAATTTTCACCAAAGTAGTTCAATCTTCATCTAAAAAGATGAATTTCCAAAAAAGAAGATTAATTTTTTATAAAAAGATGGATTTTCAACAAAATAGATGAATTTTCCATAAAACAGATCAATTTTTCAATCAAACTAAATAGATCAATTTCCAACTAAATAATAAAGAGATGCCTTTTCAACAAAGAACGGTATACTTAAAATTTTAGTTTAAAAAATTAATTAAAAAAAAAACGAATTTCCTACCAGTTGCAATAAAACAATAAAGACAATTTTTCAACAAAATAGTTGAATCAACAATAAAAAAGAAAAAATTTCAAAAAAGAAGAATAATTCTCTATTTAAAAGACTAATTTTAAATAAAATAGAATAACTGTCCACAAAAATGTTGAATTTGTTTACGCTACACTATGATTTTTCAACCAAAAAAGTTAATGCTTTACCAATTAGCTAGTTTTTTTATTAATAGTTTAACTTTTAACAAAATAATAGAACGTCCTACAAAAATAGTTAAATTTTCAAACAAAGAATATGCATTATCTAATAAACAATTAAATTTTCAAGCAGAAGATGAGCTATATTAACGAAAAGACTAATTTTTAGCTATATATGGTATTTTAATTTTCTTCCAAATTTTAGAATTTTCAAGTCAATAGGACGAATTTTCTATAAAGCAGTTGAATTTTCCAATGGAAAATGTAAATTCTGAAATAAAACGACGAAATATACATAAAAAAATGATTTGTATCAATGCAATTAAATTTGTAATCATATATTTAAATTTTCAATGAAAAAGGCGATTGCTCGTGAAAATGTGTTAATGATGATATTGCAACGACAAAAAGATTTCAATTAAAATAAAAAGCAGACGAATACAAATTTTAAAGAAAATAGATAAATTTTGAACCAAGGACATAAGTTTTTAACCAATTAGTTAAATTTTTAAACAAGAAAATATCAAGTTTTCAACCAGAAGTGTAATAGTTACATCTTCATTTTAACAAAATTTAATTTTTCTTCCAAGAAAGAAAAGAATTTTCAATGAAAATTAAATTTTTAACCAAAGACCCTAAGCTAAGAAACAAGAATCAATATTAATAAAATGTTGATTTGAGACCGGGAGTCAGAAAACATTCAATATCAAATTATTTAAACCAAGTCTTTAAATTTTTGACCAAAAAAATTTGAACAAAAAACACAGAAAAGGGAACATTTCTCACAAACAAGAGAAACAGAGATATTCTTTGAAGAGTCGAAAAAAGGAAAATATGAAAGGGATTATCAAACTTATTAATTTATGTAACAGTGCCGTTACAGGGACATCTTTTGCAAAACTCGCAAACTTTCTTAAATTTTATTATTGTGGAACGTACTAAACGTTATCTAAGTTCATAACTTTACTTCCACAAGAGCTCCCCCCGCCCCTAATTTATAAAACTGTAATTTTTAGCGTTACCCCCTCCATCCCTCAAACTGGTAACCTCCTTTATAAACGACTCCTTAGTTTCTTCGAAGCTTTACTTATGCCGCCGGTTTCTGCCTTCCATTTTCTAAATTTAACATACATTTTTTCTATGTTGAGGAAATCAGAAAAATCAAAAGGATTCTTATTATCAGAATTCTTAAATTTGTGTGACTTCACAAAGGAATGTTGCTTATTATAAATTATTTCTACTTAAAGGATTTCTAGAATCGTAGTGACGTCATCATAATGGAATTTTGTTGACCATGAATTGTTTAACATTATTTGCAATTGGATACTCTTAACGCAAGATGTCATCGCGAATCAAAAGGATTCTTGTT
>JAAAKG020145179.1:0-10947 GCA_010014905.2 Druon quercuslanigerum | reverse complement strand
AATTTATTTTGGAAATTCCATTATTATTCACTTTTAATATTTTTGAGTGTTTTTCATATAAATAATTTATTTATAATAATTTAGCTGCTTAATTTGTTTGAAAAATAGTTTAATCTCGTAAGAATATATCTACAATTTTTATTAATATTCCAGTTGATAAAAATTTTAAGAAATAAAAAAAACTGTTTATCATTTTTTTTTATTCTTTAATATGGGGATAATTCTGACAATAATTTGAACTAAAAATTACTGATGAGCAGAATCAAAAGTATAAGAGCGTGGCCTATTCGGTCCTGCCTCAACGAAGATCGTCGACTAAAACTCAACTCGATTGAACATTTTTAATCGTATCTCGGGAACTAATTAAGATTTTTTAAGTTTCTTTGGCTTAAATTAAAGATAAAATTTTAGAAAATCTAGAATTTTTTTTAAAACTTATCACGTGCTGTATTCTCTTCAGCAGATCAAAAAAAAATCTGTTTCACATTACTAGACGTGGAATTTCATAGGCTTTCCAACTGTTTTTTTTAAATGCCCTGTTATCTTTTTTCATTGAGTTATTGTGGTTCAAAGCCAGCAGTGATTTTTAAGTGATTAATACTGATTTTTAATATCGATCTCATAATTTCCGACGGTAGTGTATGTTCTTAGTTTTTTTTCAAAAAATTAAAAATATAAATTCTAAAATACTGCTCTACTTGGATTTTAATTAGGCACACTTAACGGAATCAGTGAGTGGTAAATTTTTTGCGAAATTTGTAATTGCCGGATATATTTAGCGTTAGTCCTTTCTTCCTTGGTAGTTAGCCGAAAAAGATTTCTCTGAACTCTCAAGTCGACCACCGCTCGGTGTGACTGTAAATCACTGTGGACAAACCCTCCTGTTCATCATATGGTGGGCAAATTGAACACACCTTAAATTTTTCAACTGAGCTTTTAGCTTTTAGCACTTCCTACGTTACGAGATATGTATCACTGAAAATTGTTGTTGATATAATGATTATAATTAATGGCTTTTTAAACTGTATAACAGCTTCCCAATGTAAATAATTTTTTAAAGTCATCACAAGTTTATTTGGATTTTCTATAGTACCACAAAACCTTGGCGATTGATACACCCAGAAAAAAGTTCTTTTTAAATTAAAAAAAAATGTTGACTAGGTTCTTTTGACTCAATATACAAATATTTTTACGATAAAAGAAAATTTATTTGATTTTATTAAATGTCATCATGTAATTGCTTCTATTTAAAGAAATTATTTGTTTACATGATTTTCTTGATTCAAAACAAAATTATTTGAATTCAAAACAGTTACTAGGAATAATCAAAGAAATAATTTCTTTGGACTCAGTAATTTGAAAAAAAGGAAATTAAGACGGACGCCCCGTGGTAATAATTTAAATCCTGACCTCGTGTGCACAATTTATTTTTTTATTTTAAATTTTCGTGAAGAATTGTAAATTAAGAAAGAAGAAAATTCATTAACACACAAAGAATATTAAAATAAACTTTTTTTCAAGTGAACAAATAGATCATGCATGTTTCTTGAAACTCGAGTTGTTGAATCCGATTATTCGAAAAATATTCCCATGCGAAGAAAAACAAAATTTTTTTGCTCTTATTTTATTAAAGTTATTATCGTTTTAAATTGAATGGAATTATTTGCTTCATGAGGAAGCAAATTTATTTATAATTCATTATTGGATTCAAAGAAAATGTTTATTCATTTTAAACTAACCTGTTCTCTTTTTTCAACCAAAACTTTTATTTCATTTAAAGAAATGTACAGGTCAAATAAAAAATTGTATTTTTTTAATTTAAAGAAATTTTTCATTTGAAGCAATGAAATATTTCGTTAATTCAAAGAAATATTTGGTTTGAACGAACGAAATATTTCCTTAATTTAAAGAAATTTTCCGTTTAAATTAACGAAATAATTCTTTAAATCGAATAAAAAAATTTAAGAAAAAAATTTCTTTAAATCGAACAAATGTTTCTTTGGCCATATATCAATACTAGAATTTTTTTGATTTGAAGAAAGTTTCTTTGTTTTAACAAAACTGTTTTCTGGGTGTAGACTATCAATGATAATATTACAGGGTGGTCGAGAAACTTCGTTTTCAATTTTCCAAGTTCCCTGACTTTTCATCAATAATTTTCCTCTGACCAATTTTGCGGTTATCCTGCCAATTAATATTCACAATACAGCATTTAAATCTTTTAACATTTTTAGCGTCGATTGTTGTTATAAACGGAATAAAATTTCAGATTGAAAATTAAAAATTTTAAAATATTATTTTTCTACAATAAAAGATGAATTTTCAATCCAAAAGGATGAATTTTTCAGCAAAAAAGTTAGTTTTTCGGACCGAAAAGATGACTTTAACAAAATATTCTAATTTTTAATCAAACAATTTAACTTTTAACCAAATAGATTAATTTTTAATTAAAAATCTATTTTTTTAAATTTTTAATTAAAATATTTGGTCAGCAACAAAGAATATGATTTTTTTCAATGGTAGTTGAATCCCCGAGCAAAATGATAAATTTTTAGTAAAGCAAATTGATTGTTTACTGAAGAGGACGAATTTTTAACAGAAAAGTTCAGTTTTCAAGCTAAAAAGTCGAATTTTTTATAAAAACTGTTGACTTTTAAACTGGAAAAGATCAATTTTCATCAAAAAAGTTTATTGCATT
Organism: Druon quercuslanigerum; assembly: GCA_010014905.2. NCBI lineage: Eukaryota > Metazoa > Arthropoda > Insecta > Hymenoptera > Cynipidae > Druon > Druon quercuslanigerum. Next base: position 8,249 of record JAAAKG020145179.1, on the reverse strand, counting down.
CAGAAAAGTTAAATTTTTAACCACATGGTCGAATTTAAGAAAAAAAAAGAAAAACTCTAATTCAAACTAAAAATAATTGCATTTTCAACCAAATAATTAAATTGTGTAGAATTAAATTAAATTAAATTTTGTATGTTCTACATATAAAGTTAAATCGATCCAAATTCTAAAAGAGCGAATTTTCTCTCTAAATAGACTGATGTTTGACAAAACAGTTGATTTTTCGACCAAAAAATTAAAAAATTTTTAACAAAAAATACTTGAATTTTTAATAAAAGACTTGGATTTTCAGGAAACGGAAATACATTTGTAATCAAACATTTGTATTTACAAACAAATTTTAGTTGAACTTAAAAGCAAAATAGACAATCTTTTAAAAAAAATAGGTAAAATTTTAAACCAAAATTACGAATTTTTGAGAAGATAGTAGAGTTTACAAACCAAAAAGTTGAAATTGCAAGAAAAAGATTAATTCTCAACGAAAAATTTTATAGTTGATGTTTCTATAAAAAACCCTAATTTTCAACAAAGTAGCTATTTTTTCGACCAGAGTTAAATTTGCAATAAAAAAAATTAATTTTCAACAAAATAATTAAATTTTAACTAAGTAGTTGAGTTTTAAAATTAAAAAGATGAATTTTAAACAAAACATGGAGAAGTTAAATCACCCGAGAAAAAAGTTGTTTTTACCAACAACAAGAAATAAATTTTTAACAATACAGTCACAATTCTAAACAGAGATGAATTTTCAATTAGAATAATGAATTTTCCAATCAAAAAGATGATTTTTTAACGAAAAGACATTTGAAAAAAATAATTTTTTTTACCAAAATAGACAAATTTTCAATTAAAAAATATCAATGTTTTAGCAAAAATAGAAAAGTTACATTTTCATTGAGAAAAAATGTTTTTAAACAATTAAAAGAACGAATTTTCAAACAAAGGGATGAACCTTTAATCTACGAAAAAAATTTCCAACAAGAAATTTCAAGTTTTGGCGAAGTGTATTTGCATTTTTAACTAAAAAAGATAAATTTGTAACTAATAACGAAATCGTTACATTTTCAGTTTAAAAAAACTAATAAAGAAAAACGCATTTCTGCGAGCTGAATTCTATTAGAAAAGACGAATTTAAAAAAAAAAATAATTAAATTCTTAACCGAAATGATGAACTTTCAACAAACATTAATTTCCTACGTAAATAAACGAATTTTTAAGAAAATAAATACATTTTTTAGTAAATATTTTAATTTTTAACATGTAAAGAAAAAGTTTTTAATCAAAAATGGACTAGCTATATTTTCAAATAAAAAATTTAATTTTTAACAAGAAAACTAGAATTTTCAACATGATTTGTCAGTATTAAAATAAACAGTTTAATTTTGAACCAAAATTTTTTCATTTCGTACGAAAGTAATTTAATTTTCAGTCAAAAATATAAATTATTTACCATATATTGTTGAATTTTTAAGAAAAAAGAAAAATTTTAAGAGGTATGAATTCCTAAAAAAAAAGTTATTTTGCGGCTAAATAGTTAAATTTTGAACTAAAATAATGGATCCTAAATCAAAAAAATTAATTATTTAAAAAGTAGTTGAACTTTGAATCAAGTCTTTGATTTTTCAGCCAAAAAATGAATTATCAACGGAATATGAAATAGTTAACATTTTCACATAAAAATATTTTTATTTTAAATAAAAAATAGTTAAATTCGATCAAAAAGATGAATTTTCAGTGAAAATTTTCGAGTTTAAAAAATTTTAATTATGCTGACGCAACATGTGAAATGTATTATATTTTTGACAAAATAGTTGGATCTTCATCGAAAAAAGATTTTTAACCAAATAGTTAAATTTCCAAACCAAAAGGACGAATTTTGCGAAGCCGGTTAAATCTTTAAGAAAATCGTCAATTTTTACCCAAGAAAGATGAAATTTTACCAGAAAAGATGATTTTTCAAATCAAAATAATTAAAATTTCAACAAAATAGTTGAATTTTAACAAAATAGTTGAATTTTAAACCAAATTGCTGAATTTTTAACCTACAAAAGTGAACTTTAAACCAAAAAGATTAACTTTCTACTAAAAGAGGCTTTTTTTTAGAACAGGAATTTTCAAACATATAGTTGAATTTTCAACTAAGAAATATAACTTTTAAACGAGTTAAAAAAGGCGAATTTTAGTTAAAACAATTTTTACTAAGTTATTTAACTTTTAACCAAGTAGTTGAACTTTAAAAAAAAGGATCTTTTAACGAAATATTCTAATTTTTAACGAAGCAGAAGAATTTTTCATTAACAGGATTAATGCAGTAACAAAAAATAGGAATTTAAATATAAAATACTTGAAGTTTTAACAAAATTATTGACTTTTCAATTAAAATGATAAATCTCCAGAAAAAAATAAATTTTCCAAAAACTGTTCAAACATTTAACCAAACATTATTTAACTTTCAACCAAGTAGTTGAATTTTCAAAAAAAGGAATTTTTAATGAAATATTTTAGTTTTTAACCAAGCAGAATAATTTTTCATTAACAGGATTAATGAAGTAACAAAAAAGAGAAATTTTAACAAAAATACATGAATTTTCAATTAAAATGATAAATCTTCAGAAAAAAATAAACTTCCCCAAAAGTCTTAAAACATTTAACCAAAGAGTCGAATTCTTAACTAAAAAGTTTATGTTTTTACACAAGAAGATTAATTTTCTAAAAAAAAATGAATTATCAACAAAATACATGAATTTTTAAACAATTACTTGAATTTTTGACTAAAAAAGATTAATTTTCCACCAAATAAATGAATTTTACACTAAAAATGAATGTGTGAGAGAGAGGTGGTTTTGATTTCTCCTTTTTTCTCCTCTTTTTTTCAATCGTCATATATCTGGCTCTAATAAGCCGCTTTACAGTGTTATTAGAAATATTTTTCTCTTATTATAACTCTGTTTGTACAATAATTTTCAAAAATTGATTTTTTTGAGTATTTTTTTTAACAGTTTTTCAAGTAGCATAATTCTTTTTGAGTCTTTTCGTGCAATTTTGTTGCATATTTTTTTTAATGTTTATGTTGATTTAAGAAATATATTTTCTAAAAAAAATAAATTTTCTACCAAGCAGTAGAGCTTTGAAGCAAACGAGAAGAATTCCAAACAAAAATAATTTCTGAGAAGAAAGTTGAGTTTACAAACCGAAAAGTTTAAATTTCAGGAAAAAGATTAATTCTCAAAGAAAAATGTTATAGTTGATGTTTCTATAAAAAACAACTAATTTTCAACAAAATAATTTAAATTTTAACTAAGTAGTTGAGTTTGAAAATTAAAAAGATGAATTTTAAACAAAAAATGGAGAAGTTAAATCACCCGAGAACAAAGTTATTATTTACCAACAACAAAACACAAATTTTTAACACAGTTCTAAACAAAGAGAAGAATTTTGAATTAGAATAATGAATTTTTTAATCAAAAAGCTGAATTTTTAACAAAAAGGGATTTGAAAAATTTTTTTTTCCAAAACAGACCAGTCTTTAATTAAAAAATATCAATGTTTAGGAAAAATGGAAAAGTTACATTTTCAGTGAAAAAAAATATTTTTAAACAATAAAAAGAATGAATTTTCAAACAAAGGGTTACATTTTTAGTTAAAAAAACTAATAATAAAAAACGCATTTCTGCGAGTTGAATTCAACTAGAGACGAATTTTTAATAAAATAAATAACTTTTTTAGTAAATATTTTAATTTTTAACTTGCAAAGAAATAATTTATAACCAAAAATAGAATAGCTATATTTTCAAATAAAAAATTTAATTTTTAACAAGAAAATAAGAAATTTCATCACAATATGTCAGTATTCAAATAAACAGTTTAATTTTTAACCAAATTTCTTATATTTTGTACTAAAGTAGTTTAATTTTCAATCAAGAATATGAAGTTTTTACCATATATTGTTGAATTTTTAAGAAAAATATAACTTTTCTACAAAACACAAGCTAGAGGTATGAATTCCTAACAAAAAATTTATTTTGCGGCCAAATAGTTAAATTTTGAACTTAAATAATGAATCCTCAATAAAAAAATAAATTGTTTAAAAAGTAGTTGAACTTTCAATCGAGTGCTCAATTTTTTAGCAAAAGAAAAATGAATTATCAACGGATAATGAAATAGGTAATATTTTAATTTTAAATAAAGAAAAACAGTTAAGTTCGACCATAAAAGACGAATTTTCAGTTAACAAAATTGATTCTCTTACGAAAAAAACTCATTTTCTGCAAAATAGTAAAATTTTCAAGCAAATAAGAGATGAGTTTTTGTAATTAAAATGATAAATCTTTAAAAAAATTAATTTCCAAAAAAAGTTTTCAAACATTCAACCAAATAGTTGAATCCTAATCTAAAAAGTTTATGTTTTTACACAAGAAGATTAATTTTCTACAAAAAATATGAATTATCAACAAAATACATGAGTTTTAAAAACAATTACTCAAATTTTTAACTAAAAAAGATTAATTTTTAAGCATAGAAATGAATTTTTCACTAAAAATTACAACATTTCCATTAAAAACTAAACAAATTTTAAAAAAAGACGGAAAAATAATAAAGAAGTGTGAGAGAGAGGTGGTTTTGATTTCTCCATTTTCCCCTCTTTTTTAAATTGTCATATATCTGTCTCTAATGAGCCGCTTTACAGTGTTATTAGAACTATTTTTCTCTTATTTTAACTCTTTTTATACCATTAATTTTCACACATTGATTTTATTGAGTATTTTTTTAAAAACCGTTTTTCAAGTAGTTCTTTTGAGTAGTTTTCAAGTAGTTCTTTTTGAGTCTTCTCGCGCAATTTTGTTGAATAATTTTTTTTAAATGTTTCTGTTGATCTAAGAAATATATTTTCTAACAATATTTAATTTTCTACCAAGCAGTAGAATTTTGAAGCAAAAGACATGAGTTCCAAAGAAAAATATTGGTAGATTTTTCAAAAAAAAAAAAAAAAAAAATAGACTTTTCAAAAAAAAAACAAAAAAACTTTAAACCAAAAATATCTTGATTTTTGTATCGTCTTGTATTAATTTTAGTTCAAATTTAAGAAAATAAACGAGGCAAAGTGGGATTTTATTGAAAACAGGGGAAGAAAAAAGTATTTTTTAAAAAAGGGTTAAAACTATTCTCCCACTAGTATCAAATAGTTTTAACTAATTATTTATTGTTCGATGAACGGTTATATAAAATTTAATTTAAATTTTGTATTTAAAAATAAGTGAACGGCCGGGGGGGCGAATAACACTTAATATTTTAAATATTTTTTAACGTTAATTGTATCAGGCGAAATTTATTAAATGGGCTGAACTATCCTCGGAAGGAGATTTATGGGAGCACACTTTTTTTTATGGTTTAATTTGGTGCAGATGCGGTCTTTCGTGACCGATCCATTCATCCAAAAGTTACTATAGGGTATAGGTATGCTCGTAGTAATATAGTTTTCAAGTTTTACTGCCGCTCTTCAGGTTTGAAATTTAGGGCTGTTGGCTTGAATTGGAGACTGCTGGTCGAGCTGCTGGTGGCTGCTCGGCCTCATGAAAAAAAAACATTTGGTCTTTTCCATGGCCATAGGTCCCATAGGTACTTATTTCCGGTGACGACAAGCCCGGGTCTTATAATCGCAGATGGTTGGCGCCCAGATGTGCGATATCCTTTCACTTTCTCTATTGGGAAATGTTTCCCGTAAAAATTTAATTTATTATTATTACTAATTTTTGTAATTTTTTAATTTTGTTATTTTTTAATAGTGCAAATTTTTTCGGCGATTCCCGACTCGCATTATTATCTGCTAAGGTTACCCCCACCATTGCATACAGCGGGTCAGCGCCCGAATCGCATTCATACCTGCTTAAGTATACCCCCACCACTGCTACCCCTCACTTGCCTTCTGCCAGTATATCTCGCGTCGGATTAGACATTAGACTTTAGAGGAGGGGATACCTGAGATCTTTAAATTAGTATCCTTTGTACTCATAATCCCTCTGTATTTGCAATTCTCATTTATAGAATGTCTATATATTTTGCTACTTTGGAAGGCTTAGAATTTAAATTTATTCTGTTTTGAAGACCTTTAAACTGGAAATGAAAAAATTCACAAATTTAACAATATTTAACGTTTTAAAAGTGAGATTTGACTGAAATTTTTGATCTATCAATCTGCAATAATTCAACTGGAAACATTTATAAAATTTAGATGGTACTAATTTAAAAACTGATTGTTGTTACTATCTTGCATATTATTCACTTTTTTATAGGACGCGTAGTTTTTCTTTTAATCGTGAAAAATAACATTCAAAATTAAAAAATTAAAATTTGAAAAACAGCACAAGGTACGAACTAAAATTAACAGACTAAAGTTGTTCATCCCGAAAAGATCTAAAAATTGATATTATTCATTTTTAGCTAGGACGAGTAGATTGTCTTTCAATCGTAAAAAATGGGATTAAAAATGATTTAAAAAATAAATTTGTGGAAAAACGACACAAGAGACGAACTGAAATAAAGACAAAAGTTGTTTATCCGAAAAATATCTACAAGTTTTTTGTATAAACTCTGGCTACAAAAATAAATTTAAAGTAAAAAAATAAACTTTTTGGAAAAAGGACACAAGATAAAATAAAATTTTATTTAATAGCATTTTTCGCAAAAATTACATCTGCATTGAATATTGGCAAATTAAATTTATGGAAAAACGACACAAGTTGCAGTAAAATGTTTATTAATCATTTTTATTTTAATAGAATGCGCATTTTTTACATGATAAAAGTAATCGCCAAGGCGAATTGCGAGACAAATATATTATCGAGTGTAATTTTATTAACTAAAAATTCAATTATTCTATTTTCAGTTGGATTCTTTTTATAGACATTTAATATTTTTCGATTAAAATACATCTGTTTAGTTGAAAATTTAACTAATTTGTTAAAAATTTATTTTATTTGGCTAAAAACTTATTTCTTCAATTTAAAATTTATTTCTTCTATTTTTGGTTGAAAATTGATCTTTTTAGTTAAACATTCATTTATTTGGTTGTTAATTTCTCCTTTTTTGGTAGAAAATTCATCCTCTGGGTTAAAAATTGATTTTTTGTATTGAAAATGCATATTTTTAGTTTAATGTTCATTTCTTTGGTTAAAAATTCGTTTTTTGATTTGTTGAAAATTTACTTTTGTACTAAAAATGTATCTATTTCATTATTGCTAGAAAATGTATCTGTTTCAGATGAAAAATTACTTATTGTGTTGAAAAATCCATTATTTTAGTAGACAATGAATATTTTTTGGCTGTAACCCATGTAGAAATTGTGATCAAGGTTTGGAAGGGCCACGGCTAGTTTTCCCTATTACTGATCGGGCACTGATCGGGAAAAACTAGGGAGGCCAGGCTAGTTCTGTAACGCCGTATTAGTCGGGCTCTATCTAGAATTTCTATCGAGGTCCTAACGAGAATACCATTTAACTGCCCGTCTAGAATCTCTCTGTTTTCTGGTGCGTTCATGATTCAGCTGTGACAAATGAGTTTTCAACAACAGCAAAAATTAATTAAAATATTCTAATAAGAATCAATTTCCGATCAATAATTTTAGAAGTTGTGTCAGAATTACGACAAATGATTATTATAATTATTTTTCACTGCATTTCACATACACTGTACAAATGTAATTGCTTTATTTATATTTCACATATAAAACCAACTTTATGTTTGTGAACAAATTTTGTTTCTAAATACCCTTTAACCACTTTTTAGCCTAAGAAATTAATTTTTAACTAAAATGATGATCCTTGAACTAAAATTCTGAATTTTTAACCAAGCAGTTGATTTTTCAACCCCAAAAAAGGTCAACCAACAAAAGTCGAATTTTTTTGAACAAATTAATTTTCTTTCATAAAAAATTTTTTTTCTTCCAAAAATAGAATAATTAAATTTTTAGCATAAAAAAATCATATTTCAACCAAAACAAGTAATTCTCAACAAAATAATTCAATAATAAGTAATTCAACAACAAAATATAATAAAATAAAATATAAATAAAATATAAATTAAAATATAATATATATAATTAATATATAAAATAAAATGTAATAATAAGTAATTCAACAACGAAAATTTGAATTTTAAAAGAATTATAAACAAAAGAGGTGAATTAATCGCCAAGAAGATTAAATATTTTCCCACAAAATTCGAATTTTCTATCAAATATAGGAATTTTTAAC
>JAAAKG020145178.1:0-10947 GCA_010014905.2 Druon quercuslanigerum | reverse complement strand
AATTATCGACCAAGAAATTTAAATTTGTACTAAAGCATATGAATTTTGAAACAATAGGCTTAGTTATCTACCAAAAAACACGAACTTTTATTAAAATTGAAGAATTCGAAACCAAGAAGTTTTGTTTTTATGAAAGAACGAATTTTTAAAAAATGCTTCAACTTTCGAACCAAGTTAGTATGTGTAATTGTTGCATTAAAATTTAATATTTTAGACCTAAACAAAATTTACAAACTCAACAAAAGTTTTTAATTACAAATATAATGTTATGAAGTTACTTTGAGTTAAAAATAGTTTATAAAGTTTTAATCAAACGTTCATATTTTTTTAATTACTAAGGCTTTCAAATTGAAACTGTTTAAATTTGAACTTTAAATTGTAAAAATTCTTAAGTTGTTTACTGAATTAAAATCGTTTTTTCAAATTAATTATTAGTCACTTTTTAATACTTCAAGTATAGATTAATTTTAAAAATATTTTAATTGATTTATTGAATAAAAGTGTTTTTACACAAAATTGTAAGATTCCCTAAACATCCTTAAAGTTCTCCGATATTTTTTTAAATTCCTTTAAGGTCTTTTAAAATCATTTAAAATCTTTGGCGATTTATTAAAATTAATCGGATTCTCTTAATATCCTTTTAATTTTCTTAGAATCCTTAAAATCTCTTGAAAATCCTGACAATTGATGCATCTTTCAAATCCATCTAATTATCTTAAAATTTATTAAAATACTTTTAAATATCTTTTCGATAACTCGCTTGATATCCTTTAAAATCGCTAAACCTGTCTTAAACTCTTATAGATTCTCTTTTACATACTTTTAGAAATCCTGTAAGATTTCTTTAAAATTCTTTAACCCCGACGAATGTTTTTTAAAAATATTTTAAATACTTTAAATTCCTCAATATTCCCTACCTATAAAATAATTCATATGCAACCGTAACCAATAAAAATATTTAGAAAAATCATAAATTCTTAAATTCTCATAAATTCTTTTCAATTCTCCTAAATTCTGTTACATTATCGTTTAAATAGCTTGAACTTAAATTCTCGAGAATTCAAGAACTCTGCTTATAGACTTTGACCTTACTGACCGAGAGTGAGGGAATATTAGAATACTCAATAGGATAGTTTACCGCTCGTCAGGAGGCGCCATAGAACTTACATAAACGGCCGCGTAATTTGAATTCAAAGTAAGCAAAGTAAAATTATAAAAAGGGGGTAAAAGAAAATATTAAACGTGAATTATAATTTAATAAAAAAATTAACTGCAAAGTTGGAAAGTATTATTAAAGATAAAACAAAACATTTAATAGGGAGGTAATTTTTTATCAAGAGCAGGTAAGGTAGATTGTTTTCTTACCTTCCTACAATATCTTTCGTTTGCTCTTTAATAGTGATTTTCAACTTTGCAGTTCATCTTTTTATTAAGTTTCATTCCACGAATAATATTTTCTTCCACTCTTTTTTTATAATTTTTTTTTAAAACTTTAGTTTCCTTACTTTTAGTTCAAATTACGCGGTCGTTTATGTAATTTCGGTGGCGCCTCCTAACGAGCGGTAATCTCTCCCATTGTCGATAATATTTTCTCCTGCTATATAAGACATTTCTTTTGTGCCAAGTTTTTGAACTTCCAATTGTTCGAAATTAATTTTTTTCGTCAATGTTTACTATTCCCACATACGTTTCAATCAAAAAATGTCGTGACTCACACGGAAGTGCTATATATTTTACGCGCTTGCGCAATGTCGTTTTCCTAAATAAAAAGGTCTATTCGGTAAATTATTTTTACCATAACCTATTTACCTAACCTATTTTCAAACGAAGCGGCACATCGAGTTAAAAATTTTAAATAATAAACAAGAAAAACTGAACAAGGTTTCTCTGATCATCACTTTTCATAATTATGCAAACAGTATTGTTTGTAAAAAATTTCGTTTTGCTTTTTTCATAATTATTAAAATTTATGACTAGACCCACCTTTCTTAGTGATTCTTATTTAATATCCCAAATTTCCAACTCGACGCGACGTTTCGGGTAAAAAAAAGTTAGGAAATAAAAAAAGTGTCGGGAAGGTAGGAATCTGGTCACATGGCCTTCAATGTCTCAGGTACGCAAGCCTTCTAGAACATAATCCCAGGCGAGAACAAGAAAGCGAGGGAAACGCGCTGGGTGCAATGGTGGGGGCATACTCAGGACGTCGTCGGCGGAGTCTCCGGATTCGCACAACAAGTGCGCCAAGACCGTACAGTATTTGACCCGCACGATGCAGGCGGACTTCTTCCTCCGATCTTATTACTGGAGGATAATGGTCCACTGATTCTGTAAGAAATAATATATTGATGTTTATTCCAGGACTAGAAAACAAGCAGGCACGCTGGAAGCGCTATTTTATTAAATATAAAATTAATACTCGCACAAAAAGTTTTTATTTCATGGTACATACTACCTAAAATAAAAAAGAAAAGAGAACTACTTTTTGCATCATCGATAAAAATTGTCCTAAAAAAGAAAAGAATTTTTTTTTGACAAAAATAAAAAAGAGCAAAGAAAAATGCAAAGGCCTCCAACCAAAACCCGTACCTTCTATTTTTTATTTCTTTCTTCTTTTTACATTATTATTAACATAATAGCACAACAACAAAACATTTGTAAAAAAATTCTACTTTTGGCACGATAGTTCTTGTATTTTTTTTTGAAATTCCTTATGTTGGGTATAAAATTAACTTTTTTTATGAAATTTTCATATTTTTTATTTGATAATTTAACTGTTTGGATAAAAAATTCATCATTTTGCCTTGAATGCTCAACAATTTCGTAAAAAATCAACTGTTTGTTAGAAAAATATTATTTTTTTAATAATGAAAGTTTTTCTTTTACCTAATAGTTAAACTATTAAACTTTTAATTAAAAAATATCCTTTCTTAATTTAAAAATTCTATAATACCCGGATTAACTGTCCTCAAAAAAAAACTTTTCTTATCAAAGATAACCAATTTTCAGCAAAATGAGGATATTTTGAACTTACAAAAGAAAATTTCAAACACAAAATCGAAAAATTAAATTTTCAACTAAACACATAATTGTTTTAAACCAAAATTAAAAAAAAACAGATAAATTTTTGAGCAAAACACTTAAGTTTCAATTAAAATGAATAATCTTCAATGACAAAAATTACTATTATCCAAATAGGTGAGTTCTCAAGCAAGAACATACGTTTTTTTACCAAAAAAGACGATTTTTGAACAAAATACATGAAATTTAACTAAAAAAAGTTCAATTCTTAATTCCTCCATTAAAAACGAAAAATTTAATCAACAATAACCTGAAAATAAAGCATAAAGAAACAAAACAAAATACATATGAGTAACAGGAGGCTTTCCCGTAAAATGCGGATACGTTCACTTCATATTCTGAGAAGATCTTCAAAATCTGCAAAGAACTGAAATTTCGAAAAAATTGACAGTTCTCTGTGTCATCTTAGTTAATGAAAAATCCGAAACTTTTCATATATTCTTAAATTTTTCAATTTGTTCCCTATCACAGACCTCCAGACTCAACCATTGTCTCAGAATTACCCCAAATCGACCCACAGAAATGTTTACTTATTAGGTCTCCTTGCAGTCAAGGGGGCTATTCAGGGGGGAGGTAAACCGAGTTAATACCCATTACCTGGTTTACCAGTCTGGATACGCCGTCAATACTGCGTACAGGATGGTACAGATTTTAAATTTTTAGAAATTTGTATGTATTATTGTTAAAGTGGGAGTGATGAAAGCCCAAAAGCACCTACGGTCTACCTAAAAAAACAGGACGGGTCTTTTTTCTCCGCTGTCTCTCTTGCAATTTAGTTTTTACATACCCTTCTCTCTCTTACTCCTGACAGCCCTCTTGTTGGGCGCCATATTGTAACCAGACTTATCCAATTTCGCGTGTCCCACTGCTGACCAGGGTGGCCCAGGTAGGAAAGCTAGCAACAAGACGGCTGCCATTTACCTGCCCGTCCCAACTAAAAGATCCGCGTTCATGGGTCACACACTTCTGATCCACAAACAACCTTCGAGACTCCTTTTAATTTTTGGTCGGCGCCAGGCAGGGTCTAGCCTACCGGAACCTCGTCAGAAGTGTCCCGGCGTCCTCTAGCAGGATTGCTAGCTCCGATTCAACACGAATAATGGGGGGGGGGCGTAACTCACTTGCGTGAGAGAAAGAAGTAAATGCAATTTGTTACGAAATCACGTACTAGTAAATCGTCACCTATTTATTTAAACATTGCAGGAATCCCTGCTTTCAGAAAATCTACGATTCTGCAATTTCAACTTCGTGAATCAAGCCTACTTTACTTATTTTCTATCGCTGTGTCGCGGAAAGAAAAGAAAAGAAACCCGGTTGCAGGAACGCGCGCACTGAGCAGTGATCCCATAATTGAAACGAGTTACCCTCGCACACAATGAAAGCTCTTGTAGAGTGGTAGCGCCGAGTAGAGATCCTTTAAGGAGAGTTGAGACAGATTTACTCGCATTTTGATTGCTGTTATATAACCGGAATCGGAAGTTCCAAAATACGCGCGATATTCAAATCCAAAAAATTTATTTATTATAAAATCACGACAAAAATGATCGCAAAAATATTGATTAATGTTAAGGGCATGTGTAAGTTTACCATAAGAGCGATTTAGTTTAGACGGGTTTTTTCCCACAATTTTTAATTTTTTAAAAAAATAATAGTTTCGAGACATAAAGTTATTACAAAATTATAAAAGAAATTATTCTTGGTAGTTTACAATCTTGAAATATGTTTAAATTACGAAAGAAATTATTCTTGATATTTTTCGAGCTGGGAAAAGTTTTTTAATTATAAAAGAAATTATGCTTGGCAGTTTTCGAGCTGGAAAAATGTTTTAATTATGAAAAAAATTATTATTGATACTTTTCGAGCTGGTAAAAGTGTTTCAATTATAAAAGAAATTATTCTTGTTACTTTTCGAGCTGAGAAAAGTGTTTCAATTGTTATTATAATTATAACCATTATAAAATTAAAAATTGTGGGAAGAAACAGAGCAACGGAGTAAAACGGAGCACTTTCTTCAACATAACCTCAATCAAGCACTCGCATAACGCACATTACTTCCGCACGTAAATGACACAAAAATGACAACTGATAATGAAATATATTAAAATTCAATGTCAGAATTATGCAAAACCTTAAGTTTTTTACAAAATTGACCTTTACGAAATATACCAAAAATTCAAATTTTAGGCGCTTCTGCGGTAACTTCCGATTCCGGTTATATAAAAGTTCGGTGGTGGGAGAAATCTGTCTTTTCAGCACATGCCGATAATTGCGCGCACACTCAACTTCTCCTCTTCTGAATCCGAAAGGTCGAGGATGAAGGACTGCCGATATGAAAACTTCGCCCGTATGCTATTTATATCTCGATCCGAATTTGATAAAAATAGAAGAAATTGGCGATTTATATGTTTCAAACGATTCTTAACTTCTTATATCCGTCGATTTGAGGGTTATGTTTTTCAGGTGTATAGAATATTGATATTAATATAATTTTATACACATTACTAATGTGTATAGATATTATCATTAAGGCTAATATTATATTTATAAAAATATTATATTAATTTTAATTGAATTCATCAATTGAATTAAATTGATAAGTAAGCTTTCTGATTCGAAGAGAGCTTTTCCGGCGGATTTTGTAAAAGGTCGAAACGTTCTGTCAGAATAAGAAAGTGAAATGGAGAGATAAATATCTGTATTTATAAAAATTAAAAAAAAGAAACGTTAAAGAAATGTGGTTAAGTTTTTGATAATACTCCTTATCGTTTTCTTAAATTAAAATACTTACTAATAATTCTTGTTCGTTTACGGTTCGGCTATATCATAAATTATTGCATTTTCAAGCTTATTAGCAAAATTAAATATTTAGGTATTTTAAAAATTAAACTTTTTAATTATATGGTTGTAAATTGTCATAAATTGTAATGTTGTCATTTTGCGTATAACTTTGTTTGATTATAAATATTCTAATTTTTCATTTTACACGCAATTTCATAAAAGAACGGTAAATATTTATTATTGATAAAATGTTTAAAGTACATACACTATCAGAGAAGGCCTGCAAGTGCGAAAGAAAATAGTTTTTGAAAAATTTTTTTTACTAATGGCACACCTTTCGAGGATCTTTTAATGAAAAAATAAAACCCTATGTGTTTTTACTCGTAATAATAGTCATTTTTTAACATAGATTAAAAAATGGTTATAAAAAATAAATTATTCATCAATATCTCAATTTCAAAACTTGAAATTCAACTTCGGCTACAAATATAAAAGTATATAATACCCACATAAAATCAATTTTTCAAAGGCTGCTTTCTCGAGAATCCACAACATGAAAAATACAAAATTTGAAACTCTTTGATTAAACCACCTTTACATTTTTTTTATTTTCGAACAAAAGTTTAAAAATTAAAAAGCGAAATTTAAAGACACTTGCGAAATTATTATTTAAACTGGCACCATGACAAAGATTCCTAACTTTTATATGAACTTGAATAGGCATACTTGAAATTAAAAAATGTTTAAGAAGAAAAACTCTTAATCAGGTAAATTTTTGCGATTCAACTATGTACCTTCAAGTTTCGAAGATTTCTAATTAAATATCTAAAAAATTATAAAACCAAATAATATCCCAAAATAACAAACAAACTTTTAAATTAAAACTGTGGAATATGAAAGGATACGTACATTAAGAAACTGAAAAATTTGAAAGTAATTCAATATGAAACTATTTAAATTTCAAACCTTTACCAAATAATTCTTTAAACTTGCAAATGTAGGATTTAAAAGCTTCTAAATGTAGAAGCTTTAAAATCAAACAACTTTTTAATTTGACTGAATTTTTATAATACTCAAAAATAAGTTGAGTTGTATTTCTTTGTCTGAGTTAGCCCAAGAAATATCTCAATATCTGAACTTTTAAATTTAACTTTTTATTAAATGTAAATGTAGAATATCAGTTTTATAAATTGTTACGTTTGGACAATCTTCTCCAAAAGAAGTAGCAACTCAACAGAGTTTGAAAGTGCACATTCTGTTGGAACCTCGTCTTCACTTACTCAAAAAAAATTACTCATTGAGATTAATGAAACTGTTTATTTATTTATTCATAACAATGTATTAATCGCTGTTAAAAATGACTATTTTATGAGTAAAAGCACTTAGGTTTTACTATTTTTAAATTAATTAACTTTGTTTTATGAAGGGAAAGTATTTTCATTTTATTTTCTATTTTTTTAGTGTAAGAACGAATAAATCTCTAGATTCTTTACATCAAATAGTTCATGATGCTGAATAAGAATAAAAAATTTATAATAAAAAAAAGCTCCATAATATTTTTTTCATCAATAAATGATAATTGCGAGAAATATGAAATTTAAAAATTTTTTTAAATACTGGAGCCTTTGGAATTTGAAAGCTTGTGAATTATTTGTTGGGTTCTAAATTTAATTTTTTAATTTGCTTGGTTTTTAGTTCGAAATTTAAAAAAAGTTAAAGTTACTTATATTAAAGGCTTTCAAATTTGGTAGGCTTTCAGTCTTTGAATCTTCGATAAAGAGTTTATTTAAAAAAGTGGTGAAAATTATTCTTATGTGGGTATTATACATTTATATTTAATGAAAAAGTTGAATTTAAATGTTTCGATATTAAGATATTTTTGAGGCTAACTCACAAAAAGAAATATTATTTAACTTATTCTTAAATATTATTAAAATTCAGTCAAATTCAAAAGTTGTTAGACTGAAATTTTATAAGTTTTTACGTATTTTTTATCAGTTAAATTTCTAAGTTTTTTAAAAATTACAATGTGGGCTCATAAAAGAATTAGGAATCATTCTCGTAGTGGGAGGTTAAAGAATGATTTGGTAAGGGTCTTTAAATTTGAATAGTTTCGAATTGAATTTTCTCTCGATTCTCGCTTTTTTAAATGATACTGATCCTTTCAACTTCAGAAATTTTAATTAAAGAGTTTCTATATTTTTTATTATTTAGAGAGCTTAAAATCTGTACTTTTCTTTATAATGAAGCTCTGAAATCTGAAAGTTTTCGAATTATTAGTTGGACTTTAAATGTCGTTTTTCAGTTTTTAAACTTTTCTTGTTAAATAAACGAAATTTAAATGTAGTTTAATCAACGGCTTTCAAATTTTGTAGTTTTCAGGCTTTGGATCGTCGAGAAAGTACCCTTGAAAAAATTGATTTCATGTGGGTATTATATACTTTTATATTTGTCGCTAAAGTTGATCTTTAAGTTTTAAAATTGAGATCTTGATGAACAATTTATTTATTTATAACAATTTATTAATCTTTGTTCGAACAGTGCGTATTTTTATGAGTAAAAGCACTTAGGTTTTGCTTGTTTCATTAAAAGATCCTCGAAAGGTGTACCGTTAATGAGAATTTTGTTGTCATAAACTATTTTCTTTTGCACTTTCAGGCCTTTTCTGATAGTGTTTTTGCTTTAAAAATTGTATTAATAATAAATATTTTATGAACTTTTATGAAATAGCTAGTAAAATAAAAAATTAGCATTTTTAGAATTTAACACATATAAGTTAAAAATGTAATAACCATACAACTAAAAAGTTTATTTTTTTAAATACTTAAAAATGTAATTGTGTTAACAATGTTGAAAATGAAATAATTTATGATATAACTATACCACAAAGATACAAGAATTATTCGTAAGTATTTGAATGTATGAAAACGTAAATGTGTATTATCAAAAAATTATCCACATTTTTTTAACGTTTTTTTTAAATTGATATGAATGTTTATGCATAGATAACACAGATAGCTTCATAATATAGATATTTATCTTTTTCTTCCTCTCTCTTATTCTGACAGGCCTTCTCGTCCTTTTTAAAGATCCGCCGGAAAAGGTCTGTTAGAATCAGGAAGTTTACTTTCAAAAATATCGCACTCTGAACGAATACTGACATAATTGATACTACAGAATTTCCATCAAACGGAAACAGTTTCATGTTGGTAGATAATTTTACAAAGTGAATCAAAATCGACACGCATGACTCATAAGAATCTGGCGAAAAATTAAAGTCGACAATAAATTAATTTAATTCAATTCATGAATTCAATTGAAATCGACGGATATAAGAAATTAAGAATTATGCGTAACATTAAAATCTTCAATTTCTTCAATTACTATCAAGTTCGGATCGAGATATAAATCGAAGAGCGCCGAAGTTTTCCGTGCATCTTTCACCTTTCGGATTCAGAAGACGGGAAGTTGGTTGCGCGCACAATGACAGTCATGTGCTGCCAGAGCTTTCATTGTGTGCGAGGGTAACTCGTTTCAAATATGGGATCTCTGGCACTGAGTGAGAAGGTGAACGGAGACACCGACGCCACGCTCTACGACCTTCAATATTCTGCGCATTCGCCTTGCCTAGTCGTTTGGTGGGATTCGTTCGCCGCGGGCCACGAGGGGGTCTCCTTCAATTCTCCCCCTCCCACACCGGAAAACACTCGCGACAAATGATCGGATTATTACGCGGATCGGAGCCAAGGAGAGATTTATGACTCGATTTATTTTGATAAAACTTAGCTCCACTTTTTTGCCTCTAAAAATTGGAAAAAATTGTCAACTTTGAGGGGTCAATACTGATGAGGTATTAGAGCGAGTCTGCTTTCACTCATCTGCAAAACACTTTTCGGTAAAATAATGAGGTAAAAAGGTACAAAGTAATTTTTGAAACTTAGCGAATTTTTGCTGAAAATTGAAAAAAGTGGGAACTTTTCAATGTACCATAACTCGGAACCTATTAAAGATAGCGCATGCAATGGGAATCATCCGTCCGCGCAAACGTGATTTTTGGAAACATTTAAAAAAAAAAACTGGGTTCCCTTTCGAGTTCGACGTAAAATTTTAAGTATGTTATATAGGATTCTCACTAAAGCGTTTTCTCAAAAAAAAGCTGTAGGTACGAATTGTTGTGGAATTTCACTCTTTTTCCCGACGTAATGCCTGGACTAATTGGAGCTCACGAATATTGCGCCTAAAGGTGGAGTAGTTAGTGGAGGAGGTGGTTTCCGCAAATGCATCCCCTCCAGGAAAATGTAGGCTTGTGAAATCTTTTCCGACCGCTTGTCCTCTAAAATTCAGCTTTGAAGCATTAGGTTCCCTATTCTCGTGGACGGTCACATATTATTAAAAATTAATCTATGAATAATAATAATGACGATTATAATAATCATAGCCCCAAAAATTCAAAACAGTCACAATATGATGCACGCGCATTCAGTTGCCACGTATGACGTACGTTGAATATACGTGACTGCTTATGTCGGTTGTGAATTAAAATCTTTCGAACGTATTTTGGCGAAAATTTAAGCTCATAATTGAGCTCATAATGTAATAAGGATTTGCGAATGAATGATTGTAATCTTTTGAACGTATTTTGGCTAAAATTTTTAGAAAGATGCACAATGATAATAACATATGTTTCGCCTGTTTTAAATTGAAATGCGAATTTTTGGATGTAGCCTACATCTGGATGTAAAATCTTTTATTATATGATTAGTTAAGTAGTATATAATATTCTACTTACGAGCAGTATCAAGCGAAATCGCACATATGGAAATCAAAGTTAAAATTAACGTCTTCATTTATCTGCAGTGACACTTCTGCTTTTCGATGAAATTCTGAAAACGCAACTGACACGGTTTTGCATATGTGTCGTACTTTCGTATGCAGAATGATTATCCACATTTAGGTTGGTAAATGAAACGAATGAAATATTCTGTTTTGTCGAATGTATTGTTGTTACTGTGAGCTAGTAAATCTTTATTTACTTCCTTGTAAATATCAAGAGTGAACAAGATATGAATTGTGAAAATCGTAAATGAGCGA
>JAAAKG020145177.1:0-10947 GCA_010014905.2 Druon quercuslanigerum | reverse complement strand
CTATATATCAAGTTAGCAAAGCACCCGAAAAAACAAATAAAACAAAGAACGACAAATTAAATTCTTTCACAACTAATGAACGACTAATTAACGGCAAATTATCCACCTAATCAAATTTTGGCATGCGATGGTTGCTTAGCTAACTTGATACTCATTATGGCACTCGCCAAGTTTAGATGCGTTTTCCTCCAGAAATGAATTTTCGAATTTCCAATTTAAAAAACACCCCTAGTATTCGTTTCTCAATTTACCACTTGTAAATCTAAACCACTAGTGATGTTACGGTAGTTTCACTTATCGATTTGGATGAAACGTTGCAAATTTGTAGAGGTTTGGAAAATAATCGATAGGTACATATTTTTTTCATATCGGCAACGGTTCAATTTTAAGGGTCGAAACTCTCCCTCGCATCTAAGTGGTGCGTTTTACGTTTGAACGCAAGCAATGGTGTGGTTTGACAGTGGGAACGGTTATAAGAGATATTCCATGTCGCTAAATTCAAATTTGAGGTCAAAATTCCCAGATTCAAGGTAGCAGACTAAAAACGGTGTCTACACTTCAAGCGTGCATGGTGGTGTATGCGTTTGTACTGGAATCTATTGTATAAGTTGAAAGCCAAAAAGTTTCTAAGGAGTTTTCTATATTTCTGAATTCAAACTTGATATCAAAAACACAAAATTTAATACTATGATGCTCCTAAAGAGTTTTCATTTTTTCTGAATTCAAATTTGAGGTCAAAATTACAAAAATATAAATCTCAAAATGGTCATGTATCAGTAATCATTACCAACGATTATCAGTCAAGAGTTATCGATGTCAATAAATTCTCACCTAGATCTTCGCCAAACCCAGGAATAACCCACGAGGTGGTGGCGAGTATCTAATGCTCCTTTTTCTTTGTTTTTTAAATTATTCGAACGTAAAAACCACCCTTCACACTTGGAGTATAGGCTCCATTTTTAGTCCACCATCTTGAATTTTGCAATTTTGACCTCAAATTTGTGTTCAACGACATCCAGATTTGCTGGATAAAAAAAGTATTAATTGTTTCCACAACTCTGCAAATATGTAAAGTTTCATCCAAATCGGCGAGTGATGCTTCCGAAGAATTAAAAGTGGAAGGGTTCATTTTGTATCTAAAATTTCGGGAATTGATCCAGCCTAATACCTCTATACGAGGCTACATACCGATCATAAGGGCCTTTCTGATGCTGACACCAACATCTTATTTAATGAATTGTATACAATAGTGTATTTTAATAATAGTGGAATAATAAAAACATAACGACATAAATTCTAAAAATGTTTGTCAAGAGATTCGTGCACTACTGGATAACACTTGCTGATACTCAATCCAGTATATTTTTATACGGAGTTAAGTGAAAATATTTGTTACACATGATAATTTTCACAAGAGCACGCATAATATAAACCTATAATTAATTTTTAAAAAGTGTAAACAATTTTCTCGAACATTTTCTTGAATATTTGGTACAAAAACTGCTACTGTGAACGGCAGCTAGTCCACTTTCTCTCTGTAACATACTTTATACAGATTTGTTAATGAACATACTGAAGTTGTCATTTTTTGAACCAAATGGTAAGCAAAATTGATTTTGTTGGTGTATATATTATTTATTGTGTATTATTTCTATTTCAATTCGGTGACACTATGTAAGTTTATGTTACTTTTAAAAGTAGCTCATTTGGAATAATTGCAATATTCAAGAACAATTGTTCCAAAAACTTTAATCACAATATTTTGCACAATATTTAACACAATTGGAAGAAATGTTATTTAAATATGAAAAGGAATAAATAAGGGATATAAGAAAAACTGATTTGGAATATTATTACCAAAAACATGACTTTCGTATTACAATATAAAGCAAGTAACTAGTAATTATCGTTAAAATATTTTTATTATATATGTTAGTATGTGATGTGTTCACTCTAATCTTTCTAACAGAAGCCATGACCTATTTAGAAATCGAAAGAGATTTTTTCATTCAAAAATTACAAACAACTAAGTTATGGATTTCTAATAATTTGTTATAAATTATATAAAACCTTTAGAAATTCTTTCTGACCTACTCTAGCATAGGTTCCTCGAACATTTTTTTCTCTGTTAAAGATTGTTCAATAATTTTCACTCAAGGGCGGTACTTAAGCAACTTATCGCGTTTCTCTTTTCTGTAAATAAAGACGAAATTGCAGTTGCCTCAAAGCCCAAAGGGATACAATGATGTAAAGAAAAGACAAACGTGTTTCGCAATGTAAGTACATCCATATAGAAATCATTTACGACTTGATCAAACCCAAAAATTCTTTCCTAGGGAAGTGTCTATCTAATAAGTAAACTTTGATACGGTTTGCTCATTATTCAAGCCAAGCTTTGTGCCTTTGTGTCCTGCATTATTCAGATTGTGAAATCATACTATTCTGACGAATGATAAGCAAACAATCCAAATTTATGATGTGCCAGAATGTAGGCAATAAATCTTCTTCTTCTCATTAATTCTCTGTAATTTAATCCGGTTTTACTGAGTAATAATAAGCTAGTCGCTTCTATAGGTATATAGGTCTGCAGACTTTCGAAATTTTATTGGTAACACTCAGAACAGTCCCAGAAAAAAGAGATTCCTTTACGTAGCGAACATGAAGTTCTTTTTTGCTTCCTTGCTTCTTATCTCTGTGGTCCTCATGAGTATGTAACATTTAAATTTAATAAAAAATTAAAAATCGTATCTCAGTGTGCTAGAAATTGAAATAAATTTTCTTCATTTTTTGAACAATTACAAGAACATCTATATTCAGTACAGCAGTTTTAGTATATAAAATGCTTCAGACAGTTAGTAAATATGAAATATAAAAAAATTCGGTTATTCGGACACAAATTTCGTTACAAATAGCCCCTTCGCCAGCTTCCTCTATTTGCGCTGAAAACGGCTATTTGTTCTAAATTTTCGGTATACGAAGCCTAATGGCTTCAACAAAACAGTGTAGTATCTAGTGCAGCTGTCAAGTGTTTTCAGTACATTTTATTTCATTTGTGGCTAAAACATAGTGTCTACGGGGTTTTCTGCGCGTTCATGAATTTCTTTCACAAAATTCAATCAGAAGTTTTTTCCGGATACTGACGGATATTGACGTCGTAAATTTAATCATTTTCATTATTTTTTTACAGAGTTGACTGAATCAAAACGTATATGCGGTCCTTGGGATGAAAGTAAGCTACAATTATTACCAGGTATGAAACCCTTCAAGATGGACTGTGTTTGGCCTGACGAAGCTAATCCTGTTGAAAAACCCGAATCACATGAAAAATCTGGAAAAGCTTGTAACTCTGCACAAACTGGACAATCTGAACAGGAAAAACCTGAACATAAATATACTAAAACTCATCACGACACATATGATCACGATGATGCCGTGAGAGGATTTTAATAAGTATTCACTTATCATATTCCCTACAGGAATTATATGTTCTTCGAACGGCTTTTACAAAGAAAATAGATTTTAACGAAAATTTATAATTTGTAACTTATGTATATCACGTGATATTGTGTCGAAAATATAACCACATCTGATAATAATTGCGTTGATTTTATTCCGATCCACTTGATTTATTACTGCAAAGTTCCAGAGAAAGAAGTATATTTTTCGCTACCTGCCAGTTGTTGTCTTATGTCTTTTTATTGGTTTTAGGTCAAAGTATTACAACTTTTGTGATTGTGATTCTGGTTTCTGAATTGACAATTTTTTCCTTTTTACCTTAATATCACCGAAATTGTTCTCTATTTATTATACCTACATCGTAAATGAACATTGGTATTGAACAAAACAACTGTATCTTTTAGTTATAATACTACTTTTTCCCCTATCAGTGATTAATTTTTAATTGACCCTCTCTGGAGTTTCATTAAATTTAAAGCTTTAATCTGTTGAAAATAATTGCGTGTTATAAAACATCTTCATTAGGCCGCCAGGTGCAAGTACCAATCCGACGATCGAACATGCGTAAAAGTATTGTCCGAGCGTCTCCAAACAAAAAATTTTCAAAATCGAAAAATAATTTTTTTGAAAATGTAGCATTATAGACAATAAGAAAATAAAACTATTCCTAATATAATTTTTTTGTTAAATCTTTATTTTTAATAATATAAGTGAAATATCGAATAACACTTTCTCTCTAACTTAATTAAGTTTTAAAACATACATCGTTCTAACTCGGCTAAATATTATTGAAAGAAGTTCAAATTTTTAGGCCTTATTCAGAATACGATAGAGATACCTAAGAATTCATGAAAAGTTAAAAATTGCTTATTGTTTAATAATATTTCATTGCAAAATGAGCTCAGTCGATAATTGTGTTTTTTTTTGTTTCGCCGTCAAAAAGTATCTAGGTAACTTCGAGTTTCAAACAACTGTCAGGAAGTGATTTATTCAAAAAGGTCTAATGAAGTTTTTTGGAAAATCTTAAACAGATTCGTTAGAAATTTACTGAGATATGCATATTTCGAAAAAGTACTCGACGTCAGCCCGCCCAACTGATCTTCGAGAAGGCTGTCTGACAGAGCAGTGTTCGCGACGAATTAGCTAACAGCGCGGGCAGACGTCGAGTACTTTTTCCAAATATGCATATCTCAGTAAATTTCTAACGAATCGATATGAGATTTCCAAAAATCTTCATTCAACATTTTTTAAGAAATGGCTCACTGGAAGTTGTTTGAAACTCGAAGTTATCTAGCTGGTTTTTTCACCCAGCCCAATTCTTTTTATAAGAATACAATCACAAGTAAAATTTGAATTGAACATAATTTACAATTTTGCACAAAAAACAAGAACTTTAAAATCAATTTTGGAAACGATCTTCGCAGCTTTTGGTAATCAATTGTTTTAAATTAGTTTTAAGGATATCAGATATTATGCGTTGCTTTGTGCGGGGTCATCGAAAGTTATACAATTTTTGGTTTAAACGTTAAAAAGATGGAAATTTCATCATTTCTTTAATGACATGATGATATTTGCTTTATATAATCGTTCTTGCCCAGGGTTGTGTTATACCTCGTCAACATATAATACACATACATTATTCAAAAAACGTATGAAGTTTAAATATCCGAATGAAAAATCTTACTCTATCCCATTCTCTGTAAACAAGAAAATAAAATTGAAAAAAATCTTTTGTTTTTTGTTCATGAAACATATTACTTTTTTAAATTATTTAATTAAATATAAACAGTTAATAAAACGAAATTGTAA
Source organism: Druon quercuslanigerum (assembly GCA_010014905.2). Taxonomy (NCBI): domain Eukaryota; kingdom Metazoa; phylum Arthropoda; class Insecta; order Hymenoptera; family Cynipidae; genus Druon; species Druon quercuslanigerum. The sequence goes on along the minus strand of JAAAKG020145177.1, from coordinate 5,682 downwards.
ATGAAGTTTTTTTTTAAGCCTCGAGGCTTAATAATGATTAATTAATTTATAGGCTTAAAAATCAATACATTCTTTTAATGATTTCGATACGTGAATCGAAAATTCAAAAATGAATGGTAGACAAAGAATATTTCCTTAATTTATAAGTTTTTCAAGTTCATTAATGACTGAGTCATTAAAAGTATGGAAAAATCAATAAATTCATTTCAAAAGTTGTTTGTTTTCTAGAAAGGAGGAGAGGGTGTTAGAGAACTAACACTTGACTCTGTTAGTAATGGTGCGTGCAAATTTCATATGAAAACATTTGTCTAATTTTTGTGTTGTTTGATCATTTTTTTAATGAAAGGTAATTGATTACCTGGCTGACTTACCATCAGTGAATGCCCCCTTTATTCTGTTTGCAATGATTTCGAAAAATCGACAAAACGGTTATTACTGAAATTGATAGTTTATACAGAGGTGGTCCAAATTTTTTTTAACGAATTATTATGAAGTTTAACACGTATTTCTTATAAGAAGAAAAATCGTTTTTGTAAATTTGACCCATAATCCTCATTATTAGTTAAATTGAATTGAAACTCAACATTTTTCTACACAATTACAATCAAATATTAGTCAAATATTAGTCAAATATTAATTTTACACCTCGTTATGCTACGTCGTTGACCACCCGTTACCTGGGTATAACATGCAAAAGGTACAGAAGGAAGTTTTCGGAAAATTGCTGCATATCTCAAAAAAAATATATTGTTTAAAATTTAATTCTTTCTAATGTTTATTTATTTTTTCTTCACCACTAAAAATTTAAAGCGATAATGTATTTAATTCGCGCTGCACGTTTGGTGTCTCTACTTTCCCGTGACATTTTCCCAAGCTCTAAACAATTATTTCAAAAACTCAACAAAGTGATTTCACCCCACGCATTTTACATGCGAAAATTCAAGACAAAACCGGCAATTTTTAAAAATCAATATTAAAAAAAAATTAGGTAATATCTTTTTTCGGTTTTTGAATGAAATGGGTGGATAAAAAAAAATTGCCATGCATTTGGGGACTACCCTATTTTACAATTTATGAATTTTGTTTTATAAAGTATCAATTCAGTACAATATTCATGAAATAAAAAATTGGATTTCCTAAACTGTTGCTGCTGGGTGGCACCACGTTTCGTTCTTTCCTTCTAAAGCAGTAAATTTTCTCAGTGCATTATATTTGTGAAGGTGACGTAACATATTTACTAGTTTCACTATATTGTCCTCTTAACGTTTCAATAAAGTCGAGAATGTTAAACAAATTTTTTTTTCTATCACACCTTTATACTTGTCACGTTTTCCCTTCGTATAACTTTAAAAAAAAACTAATGCATACCGCCCTAAATAAATTCTTACATTCTCGATAAGAAAATTGTACTTTTTCATCATAAAATTAGTAAATACATTTTGTAATCAAATTTTCTACTGAATACTATTGCATTCTATTTTTGATACACTTCCGCATATCCAATTAACTTGAAACTTTGTATACACACGTATTTCGAATGGTAATACAATATTCTTTCAAATTAAAATTGATAGTCTCCGCCCTTTGATTTTATATATTGATTTGAAACACTTATATACCTCATAAAATCTCTGTGCAATCTTGCAATTAAGTGTAAACCAAAAATCCAAGTAATTAAACCCTCGTTCAACTTCCTCAAAAATCGTAGTAAGGTAACTTATTTTAAGTTTTTTGAACAGAGTTTAAATATTTGCATTCTTTAAAATGTACAACCAGGCATTTCTCTACTAATTCACATCGATATATTTCACATCGTATTTCGTTAAATAAGGCCCGACATTCTAGTAACAGATGAGACTCTCTAATTTAAATCACCGAATATACACCAATAAGTCAGTCAAATTGAGCTCTGAATTAGTTAAATTTTACTGATTCGGCACCGTGAAGGCGCGGATTTAAATAATCGTTACACTTATCGCTGATTTAAATTAACAGAGTATTATGAATATCTTGATAACAATAGTTACAATATCCATTAACATCCATCTTGTCAGTCTTGGGTATAGTTGTAATTCTGGGCCGAAATCTATTAATTATTCGTAATTGTGAAATTATTCTAATCAATCTAAGGGGTATCCTTGACGAAGTAATACAATATTTATGATTTGTTAAGGCGAATAGGGAAAGATATTCCCACATTCGTCTCTCGCTCCACTCTCATAGAAAAATGTTTTGACGAGCAGGACCCGGTGTCATTTTCCTAGATTGGATGCGCTTTGATTTAAACCAAGAATGTTTTATTAATCATGAATAATATTTTTTTTCTACTAAGACCAACCAATTCAGAAATACTGGTATAAGGTCCTAAGCTTAAAGTATCATTATACCGTTTCTGATACAATATTTCTGGCTTCTAGTTTGAAACTACTTCATAAATCAAGAAATAAAAAAATTTTAATTTAAAAAAAAGTTCGCTGAAGTTATGTACTTCAATTTCTTTCGAATACATTATATCTTCTTACTGTTAACAAATAAGTTGAAAAAGCTAGTAAATATCAATATGTAACCTCTTTGTATTTTTAATTTACTAAAGCTCTGACATGACAAATCGAGCAACTCTTACCGGGAAAAACCTTGTCAGGAAAAGTCGTCTCAGAATATCCTTTCCCACATCCAAAAAATATGGTGTGCTTCGAGCAACCTTTGGATAGGTCTTTTTAGAAAATCACTTCCGACATTCAAGAGATTATCAGATGCTTTAAAGAAACTTTTGGACATGTCTTCTCAAACGATGCTTTCCCAGGAAATCACTTCTCATTCCCAAAAAAGATTAGATGCTTCGAGATACCATTAGACAAGTCTTCCCGGATGACATCTTCCCAGGATATTACTTATCTTCTTAAAAAAATGTTGCTATAATCACTATTGTACAGGTCTTCCTGGGACAAAACTTGGATTGGATGTCCAATAGTGTATTTACTCGAATCGTTGTGGGAAGGGATGCCAGGGAAAGCCTTGTTCTCTGGGAATAGAAGTCACAGTTTGCCGTTAAAAGATAGACTTTAAACTTCTTGCGTAAGAAGATAATTTCAGGTAGGGCGTTTGCTTTGGAATTTTATGTCCCGAAAATACTGGTCCATTAGCATGCGACGTCCTACTGAGTAAAAATTCGTCAGCTTGGTTTCGACTTGAATTGCCCCCAATCCAGACATAATGAAGTCAAAAAGGTCGACTTGAGCACGTCTCAGTTTTAAGACGGAGCCCGACTTCAATTTATGTATTAAATACAAGTTTCTATGTCTTGAAGACATATATTTATGTCTTGAGTCGTATAATTATTAGGGTGGGTCAAAAAACAAACTTTTTCGAATCATATGTGAAAAATTTCATTTCGATCGGACAATATCTTTGGTTCCCACAACGGCGTCGAAAATTGAGAAAAAGTGGTATAGTCTCTTAAGCTTAGGCAATTCGGAAAACACACTTCCTTTGCACCTTTTCATAGATTTCATAGAATTTAAATGCAGTTCTTCGCCCTTCTTTCAGAAAATAATTTTAGGAAGAAGACTCAGGATTCACCACATGAAGGTGACTACATATCGAATCCCACCCACTCCCTACCCAACCAATCAACCATAAGGGAGCATTGCATCTTTAAAGTTGCAAGCATAATCTTTCTATGATCTAAATTTTTTTATTTTAATCCGAGAAGATATGGTATTTCTTATAAAGTCATCCCTTTCTTCCTGACCACACACTTTCTTTGAGGACTGTGTGACAAGTTGCACGGTACGCTTTACTGCCTGTGTATGGCAGGGATAAGAAGGAAGTTTTTCCTTGAACTTATTCAAGGAGTTAATGGCCTCCTTCATATCTTGCTCTGAAAGATTAGCCAGAAAAGGAGGAGGAGATACATTGGTCCAGTGAATGAGTTGTGGATAATCTTTTGCCTTGAAGTTAATTTTAGGAATAGAAAATTTTCTGTTGCTCTCTTTTTGATTTTGTCGAGCTTTTTTGATAATATCAACAGCTTGTCTCCTTATTTACTGCCTGGGATCCACGAGCATTGCCATGAGTAAATTTTCTGTATGCAGTGCAAACGCATTCGTTTGAATGAATGGATCCACTGCGGCTTCACGCAATTTTTTTGTAAGAACCTGGAATCACGGATGGTTTGCCATACGTGAAAGCTACTATGATAAAACTGCCAATTCTTTTTGATCATGAACCATACTTTTGCGTAAATTCTCATTATATACTCTGCCAGGATTCGTAGGGTTTTGGAGGGATTGCGTCCAGACACGCAAAAACGAAGAATCATATTCGCAGCAGTGAGCCACCGAGCATGACAAAGCGCACCTGGATCTCTATTCGAAAGATTATCTGAAACAATGCCATTGCAAGCAGCTTGGCACTTTTCCAAAAGGTATCTTTGATCAGTACTGAGACATTCTAGGTCTATATCAGGTAGGTCAGCAACTATTTTCTTAAATTTCACCACTGTTTTCTGCTCATAAGTCTTCATTTTCTTCCCTATAGGACCAGAAAATGAAGCAGGTCCCGTCGTACTACCGCCAAGGTCGGTAATGAGATGCCTAAGAGGAAATTCATTAAAATGTGAGAGACAAATTTGCCACTGAAGACTGTGACTTAAGTGTTTTTCTATCAGTGTATTAACGCCACCAAAGTGACCTGTATTTACAGATGTACCATCAGCACGAATAACTTTTATTTTGCTTAAATCGTATCCATTCTCATGAAGATAGCTTACAATTCTGCTGCAGATATCCACAGCGCTACCGCTACTGGGAGTAACATGACCAATGTATTTGCTACCTGGTTCCGATACAAGGGATATATGTTCTTCTACCACTGATTTTCTTTTGCGAGAACTGTCTTTTTTTCACAATAAATTGTTTCGTTTTTTTACCATCATTCCCTCCCTTTTCATTGTAGACGGATCTATAATGTTTCTTGTATCGCCACCTTTGATAATCCCAAAATCTTCAAGGGAAGAAGAAGCAATTGCGGCGATGGCAACACTTGATACTGCGAATCGATAAGCGGTTTTGGCCGTTTCTTTCAATCGTTGCCTCATTTGCATGTTATGTTTTGAACGCACCCGAGAATGCACTGCAAAGTCTGGGTCATATGCATCAGCTGTTGCTATAACCTGCGTCTGCACCGCTTTAATGTCAGACGTATTCTCAACAGTGAAAAGAGTAGCCATTGCCGTAATCCGGAGACCCTTTTGATCTAATAGAAATTGTTGCTCCCTTGAAGGTATTTTTTTATGCGTCTCACACTTACAATATTATGACGAAGAAAGATCGCATCGACAGGCAGCTATTTCAAAAATCTTACTTGCTTCAGAATGAAATTGTCTTACAAGATTTTGGACAGAGGACGAATCTCTACGACTAGGTGAGTAAGCTTTTATTTTCATGTACTTTCTATTTACAGTTTTTATTTGATCTTGTTCAGTTTCATCGTCAGAATTTATGCTTTGCACCACAATTCCTCAAGTCGTTTCGCAACGACATCAGCTACTTATTTCAAGGTCGGGTTTTGTTTATTTCCGTTTGCGGCCATAATCTGATAACGACCGTACACGGAGAAAAAAATCCGCTTCTCCCAACACGATGCGTCGTGTTGAGAGTTTTCGTTTTGCCGTAACACGAC
>JAAAKG020145176.1:0-32907 GCA_010014905.2 Druon quercuslanigerum | reverse complement strand
AGAGAGCGTGTTGTGTAGCGTCTCCTGCGAAGAAAAACCGTGTTTCTGCTGATTTTCCGCGAATTAAATATAAAAATATTGCGTATGCATCAGTCCGGCTGGTCGAGCAAAAAAAATCACTTTATTGTCAAATTTTTAAACGGTATCTAAAAATTATATTCAGTATTGTGATACATGTGTTCGATGTATTTTTTCTCGTAGAATACAACGGTGCTAGTCATTTTATTCTCAAAATCATGTACAATGCGCTAGCTGATAAAATTAACCTAAAAGTACAGCTTTTTCGGAAAAGTTCGCGACAAAAACGCCATTAGCGCTTTCTAGATGTCTGGTAGAGTAAAACTGATGACACCATCGTTTTCTTCGGCAAAAAATACATCGAAAACATGTATCCCATTAATGTAGATAATACTTGGTAGCATTTGAACTTGAAGAAAATTAAAACATCGATTTTCGATTAAATGACCGTGATTGCAAAACTTCAAATTACTGTGAAATGAGTAAACGATCTAATTAGGAGGTCTGAGGGGTCGATTCTGTTTTGTTTTTCCATGTAGAATAACGCCACATTAACAGTTTTTTCCACATTTTTGCTCCATTCATATCACCTTCCGGGACGCCGTGTGGATGCAACCTAGGCTAAAAAAAAACATGACATTTAATATTTCTTTCAAAAAACAAACAAATTTCCATTCATAATTAATTAAAGGCGGGAGGGAGGTATAAATCAAACTTTGATTATTAATAACTTCGAAGGAGAATTTTGCTTTAAAATGACATTTGCAGGATATCTTTAAGAAATTAAAATTAGATCAATATCCAAATTAAAAGTCATGTTTAGCGTCCAATAATCAAATTGATACGACCAAATTTGGACCACAACGAACAAACAAAAATGCTCCCATTGTTATCTGAAAATAAATTAAAAACAAAGATTTCAGATAAAAATAAAGAGAGTAAAAATCGAGTTAAAGGTTTAATTATATTCTTTAGATATACGAAAACTGATATCTTCAAATTAATAATTTAGCAGTTGGGTGCACTTGTATTTTTAGAAGTCACTTGTTTTGCACATAACATCATGAAGAACAAATGAAAAACAAGTGACTTCTAAAAATACGAGGATGAATACATTAAATAAACTGCACCTATATTAAGCATATTTAATTGCGTGAAAGAAAACGATCTATTGGATTTTATTTTTATTGGAAAATAATTGAAGGTCGGATGAAGAAAATTTGTGTGAAGACATGTAATTAAATATTAGTTAATTATACATATAATAAATAATTCAAAAAGTACAGAGTATCGAATTTTTATTGCAAAAATTGAAATTTTCAAATTAATTTATACGAACTCATTATGATTTTTGTAGTAAAACAACCTCATTACAATAACCTTTTTTTCTTAAAAATTTGGTTCACGTTCATCGCTGAAATAAACAACATTGTATTGAGAGTCTAATCTTTGGAGGGTCTACAATTTTGCACAAAATATTATCTTCGATAATAGTTCGCAAATTCTCTTTTTTGGGAAAATATGTTTCTTTCCTGATCGACGCATTATATTGATGACAAAACCGTCGTTTCATTCTAGATGATATTTACAAAACTGGAGATATTTTATTTGTTTGAAAAATGCTCTAAATCGAGCGATAATTTTTGTCTTATAGGTGTAATAACTTCGTCATGACTTTCTTGATGGTCTGGAGATTCTTCATCATCGCTTTTGTATTTTTATTCTTTGAAAGCTTCTGCGATTTCTAAATCACAAAGCATATCTTGAACAGCTAAATTTATAATTGCGCAACAGCGGAAATGCAATCTGTTGGGATCCAATTATTTATTAAATTTCACAATTTTTCCACAAATGTAATATTCGCCGCCGCATTATCTTTTGTCATCCTTTTTGGTTAAGAATCCGTCTTTTTGGATTAATAATTCAATTTTTTTCGTAGATGCTTATTTTTTGTTAAAAAAACTCATCTTTTGATCTTGAAAAGTCGTCTGTAATTTTTTTGGAATAAAAAAATATATATTTTTTAAAATTATCAATTAAAAAGATTATTTGCTAACAAAATCTCATAGTCCAAAATTTAATATTTTATTGAATTTTCAATTCTTAAGTGTTTTAGCACTAAAATTTTGATTCGTTTTGATGAAGTGGCCAATTAATCCATTATGTGACTTTCTGTTGATTGAATTCCATTCATCCAGAGAGTATGAAACCTTGAAGTGCATTCTGTTGTAAAATTTTCGATATTACTTTCTGGGTATGTTTGAAGGGCAAAATTTCTGATTCTCGCATTATATTTCTTTTCAGTACATTCGTCTTGTCAATGAAGTATGCGAAAACGCGTTCTGTTTCTTCATCGCCAAAGAAATTATACGGCACTTATTTAATGACCAACTTCTTCTCGAACTATTTTGATCGAAGATCATCTACGAAATTAACTATTAATTTTATTAAACACAAATTAAGTTTAATATTATTAAACTTAAAAATATTATTTATATAATATGACCATATTGAATCGCTTCCTCCATAGAGGGAGGTTTGTACATCTGTAACTACATAAATTTTCAAATATATTTTTTGTACATATTTCAATATAATTCGACCCAAGGAGCTAGAAAATACAGTTTAGAAAAAATGTCCATATGTATGTTTGTATTTTTTTTTCATTCTATATATTTCGAAAAGTAAAAAAGCTATCATCACAAAATTTAAACAAATTGTAGGCCTTCTGATTTGTAAAAAATTCATCCTTTTGGCTAGAAAATTCAACAATTTGGCAGAAAATTAAAATATTTGGTTGAAAATTGAACTTTTTGTTTGAAAATTTATATTTTTGGGATGGAAATTCAACTTTTTGTAGATAAGTTATCTTTTTGATTGAAATACACCTTTTTTATTGAAAATTAACCATCTTTGCTAACAACTCGTTTTTTGTTTGTTAATTTTTTTTATCTGAAAATGTAATTATTCCATGTGTGATTAAAACTTTATCATGTAAATTGGATAATTTGGAAATTCGAATTTGTTTACAGAAAATTAATCTTAGTCGAAACTTCATCTTTTTGGTTGAAAACTGAACAAGAACCGCCAGCGATCAAAAGATACGCCCGAAACGCCGTCGTTTTAGTTGGCCCATGGGCCATATTTTTTGCCAGGACATATTTGATTTTTTTAATAACATATCCCAATAGGTAATTTTATTGAGCATAAATAAATGTAATGAGTTCATTAGTTTTAGAAATAATAGAAAATGTTCCTTTTTACTACAATAATAGGAATTTTGTAATAAAAGTTTCAGAAAATATGTACCATCGTATTACGTAACTAACAGTATTTATAGAATTTAAATTAATTGTCACTAAAATTGTATAAAGATTTTTATTATCATTCGGGAGTCGAACAAATTTTCAGAAAATTAAAGTTAACGGTCACCTAAAATTTTGTTAGTGTTCAAGGAAGTTTTTTGGAAAATATCAGGCAATTATGTTTTATAGTTTCAAAATCACAATCGATTTACGATTGTTGAAAATTCGTTTTTTTTTTTGTTCAAAGTTACTTTTGTTATCAGAGTTTTTTCTAAAATTTTATCTATTCGACTTTTTGTTCAAACTTTATCCTGCATATTGAATAAGATAGAAATTCAACTCTTTTTTAGGTAGAAATTCATTTGTTTTGTTAAAATCTATCTCTTTGGGTAGAGAAATGATTTTGTTTCTTGTAAATTCAACTTTTCGGTTGAAAATTTAACTATTTGGTAAAAAATGTAAATAAATTTTGTTAAAAAGTTGTCCTTTTATGTAGAAAATTATTCTTGTTTATTGAATGGTCAACTTTTTAATTTAGAATTCAATTATCTTGTTAAAAAATACATTTTTTTAAATTAAAAATGATCGTTTTTGGAAAAAAAATTTTTAGATTCAAGAGTCCACTGGTTTTTCAAAAACGTCGACTTTTTAGCTTAAAATTTTTACTCTTTTGTAGAAAATTTGTCTTTCATGGTAGGAAAGTAATCTTTCTTGATTACAAATTAATTCAATTAAATTTTTTTTTGTAAATTCGACCATTTGATTGACAATGTATCTTTGTTTAGAAAATCTACTGTTTTGTTAGTCATCATTTTTTGTCGAAAATCCAACTACTATATTGTTCAAACTTCAAATCCTTTTGGATTGAAAATTCATCTTTTATTATAGAAAAGTCATCCTTATCGGTTAAAATTTACCTTACTTTGTTGAAGAATAACTTTTTTTGTTAAAAATTCAACTGTCTTAGAAAAAATTCCTCTTTTTGGATCTACGTGGTTGTTAATGCAACTGTTTTGTTGATTACTAATTTTTTGTTGAAGATTCGTCTTTTTGTGTTGAAGATTCATCTCTTTGGGCAGAAAATCTTTTTTGGTTGAAAATTCCACTATTTTCTTAAAATGCAATATATTTGGGCTTGAAATTTCAGGAATGGAAGGTGCTACATTCAATTTATTAAAAAAAAATTAAAAGCCGTCTTCATTCACCCTGGCAAACCGCAAAAGTTTCAGATAGGAACTCATTCCGTATCTTTCCGAATTATTCCGGAATCTGTGTCCAAATTAACCCAAACCAATTCGAAGAATGTTCTATATTTCGTTCGATCTACATCGGTTAAAAATTAATCCGACTCAATCCGGTTCAATACGAACTTCCAATCCAAACCAAATTTTCATCCGAATGTATCCAAATGAATCCTAACTCATATTGATATATTCTGAATTTTAAATTCCAATTAATCCGAATTAATGCGAGTTCGGATTAAATTGGATTGATTCGGATTGAAAATCGGTTTAGGTTAATCCAAATTCGGATCCATTTGGATTGAAAATTTTGTTCTGACTAGTTTGGATTGAGTCGTACGAATTTTTAATCGGTTTATACCGAACGAAATTGAGAAGTTTGACGGATTGGTTTAAATGTAGATGCGGATTGGATCGGATACAGATTTCGGATTGTTTCGGAGTGAATTACTATTCGAATCTTTCGTTGGACCAGAACAGCCGTATGGTAAGAAAGTGACTTCGTTGCTACCAGGCTTTCAAAACAATAAAAAGCATTATCGATCATTTCAGGAATCCCGTTTACCGACACAGTCGTGACGTCATTAGTGTCACTGGTGTCAAAATGAAAAATCTGATAATGTGACGTCGGTGGTTTGGATGGAATAAATGTTCCATGTAGAATAAATTCCTGTGAAATTTAAATGAAAATGGTTTACTAATGCTTAACAGAGCGTACTTTTCCGTTTCTGTCTGTGGACAGTGTTGATATTGCGTCAAGTGGCCAAGTGAATAAAAATGACAGATGTCTGGCGTTTGGACACCTTACCATCGGATGTTCTCATCTTAATTTTCGATTATTGTCATGCATTTGACTTGGTCAGACTCAGTGAAGTATGTACACGGTTTCACGAAGTAATTCGTGATAAAATCCTTTGGGTCAAAAAAAGCAAGCAGACCCTGGTAACTAATCAAACATCAAAGCAATTTCGCGCAAGGTCAGTTATTAGGTTATGTTTTATATTTTCTATACACCCTGTACTTTATGCATGTATATATGAACGATATCAATAATATTAAACATTCTTCGATGAAAAATCATATTTAGATTTCATGACAAGTGCGAATTTATATTTATTCGTCAATCCGAACAATAGTTTCTATGCGCTGATATGACGTTTTCATGACATATACGTTATTTGTTTATGTTTACATTATGGTTACATATCTATCAAATTTTACGTCATTAATGAAGATTTTTAGATTGGATAATTTAGTATAAGTTTACTTTCTCTGGATTTTAATCTAGGGAAAATAGAGGAAGTTCCTTAAAATAGATGTATAGGTTATATTACTCGAAAGTTTCGAAAGACTACATAATAGTAGTTATTTTTATTTTTTGATTGTAAGCAGCAATTTTTTAATTTACAGATGCAATCCACTATTGTGTTTGAGAACAAAGTGGCAAATCTCCCACAATTGGCAATACGGGAAGTATACAAAAAAAATTATTTTTTCCCAAGGCAAAAAATTGATGCCCTGGCTTCAATTGACTGATGACACTTTATGGTGGAGTGGTGGTGATCAACTTTTTGGATTTAAACGCAAAGATCCTTTTAGTTACAATGATGTTGCGTTTGCACAAAGATATATTAATAGTGATATTTGTAAATTCGTTGTTCGTGAAGATTATGTAATTAGTGGTCACAGGTAAACACTTTCATCAAGGTATGCTTCAAAATAATCAAAATCAGTATTGGGTAAGCTACTTTCTTCGAGTAACTATTTACAGTTACTAGATAAAATAACGTGAAGTTACCTAAAAAGTTACTTTTTTTACTCCTTTATTTTATAAATTAAAAAAAAAACAATCACCAAGATGGTGATTCATAAAAACTTTGCAAAAAAAGATATAGGCATTAGTTAAAGTTATATTTTTCAGTCACATTTTTTAAACCGAACAGTCGTATTTTCAGCCAAAAAATACGACATTTGTTTACGGGAATAAATTAATTTTTAACCCAAAAGGACGAATTTTCAACCAAAAATGTTACTTTTTAACCTTCTACCAAGTTGCATTTTCTATACAAATGTTTGAATTTTTAATAAAGTGGATCAACTTTCAACCAAGTAATTAAAGTTTCAACCAGAAAAGACACATTTTTAAAAAAATAGCTGAAATCTCTTCAAAAAAAATTTCATCAATAGAAATGAATTTCCCAACCAAAATCAACGCTTAAAAAAGTAGTTTAATTTTCAACAGAAATGTTCATTATTTTTTAAATCACTAGTTGGAATTTATAATAACATTTTTGGATTCAACCACAAAATACGAATTATGAACAAAATTGCTGAATCGTCAACCAAGCCAAGATGAAATTTCAACAACAAAGTTAGATTTTTTTGCCAAAATAAATAAATTTTCAATGAAAGATATAATAGCTGCTATTATTTCAATAAAAAAATATGTAAATTTGAAATCAAATACAGTTGAATTTAATAAAAAAAGACGAATTTTCAACAAAATACCTGAATCGGCAACCAAATCAGATTAATATTTTACCAAAATACTTGAATTTTCAACCAATATAAATTAGATTCTTTTACCAAAAAAGAAAATATTTTCCACTGAATTGTTGCATTTTCTAGTCAAGAAGACGAATTTGGTACAAAACAGTTATATATTCCAATCGAAAGCATAAACTTTCAACGAAAAATTTACTTGTCAACAAAATAAAATAGTTGACTTGTTACAAAAAATACATAAATTTTCAACCAAAATAGAGGAATTGCCGAAAAATAAATATAATAGTTGATATTATTTCAATTGATTTTTTCATTAAAATTAAACACAGATAATTTCCATAAAAAAGAATTTCCAAGAAAATATTTGAGTTTTCAACGAAAATAAATAAAAAAATTTTATCAAAAGAGATCAATTTTGAAACGACAAAGTCTAATATTGGAATAAGAATTGAAAAAATGTCCACTAAATTATTGCATTTTCTGGCAACAAAAAATTTACCTTTTAACCAATTAAAATTTTATTAAAATCAAATGCAGGTGATTTCAATACAAAAATAACGAATTTTCAACAAAATAGTTGAATTCTCAACCAAAATAAATTAGATTTTTTTTACCAAAAAAGATCAATTTTGAAAAGAAAAAGTCGAGTTTTGAAACCAAAATTTCACTGAATTGTTGCATTTTCAAGACTAGAATATACACATTTTTATAAAACAGTTGCATTTTAAAACCAACAATATACGTTTTTACAAATAAGTTACTTTTTATCAAATTCATGGATTTTCAACAAAAAATTTTTAATTGAAATCAAACAGTTGATTTCAATCAAAAATGTATTTTTAACAAAAGAGTGAATTTTTTAATTAGAATAAATTAAATTCTTTTAGCAAAAAAGATCAATTTTTAAACGAAAAAGTCGAATTTTGAAACAATAAATAAAACAAAATTCCACTGAATGTTTGCCTTTTTAAGGCTACATGACACACTTTCACAAAAAAGTTACTTTACAATCAAATCAAATAGTTGAATTTTTAACAAAACGCATGAATTTTCAACAAAAATAGATGAATTCTCAAAAATATGTGATAGTTGATATTATTTCCACATCAAAATTTTTTTCATTGAAATCAAATGCAGATGATTTCAAATAAAAAAAAAATAACGAATTTTCAACAAAATAGTTGAATTTTCAACGAAAATAAATTGGATTTTTTTCCAAAAGAGATCAATTTTGAAACGAAATAGTCGAATTATGAATCAAAAAACAACACAAAATTCACTGAATCGTTGGATTTTTCAAGACTAGAAGACACACTTTCACAAAAAAGTTGCATTTTAAAACCAAAAATATAATTTTTTACAAAAAATTAACTTCTCAACCAAAAAAGACAAATTTTTCAATGCGAAATCACGCTGAATAGGAGATAATATACGACAAAACAAAGTGACTTATAAAGTAACTGACATTAAAGTTCCGAGTTACTGCGAAAATCGTAAATATGTCAAATTGCAAGTTACTTTGTAAAATAGTAACGAAGTACCCTGAAAGTTTCAAGGAACGTAACTTTTCAGTAAAGTAGTTACTTATAACAAGTTACTGTCCAACTCTGATCAAAATACTGAAATTGATATTAAAAACCAAATCTGTTTGAAGAAGAAAAAACTAAATTCATGCAACTTTGATTGATGTTATAGGGACGGAAGTTTAAAATTTTGGTCCCTCTCAAATTCTGGACCACTTTACTATGATGGAAACGATTACCACATGGACCATTTATACTACAGTATTGAAAGAGCTCATTCCACCGACGTAAATGCCGTCGATGAAACTTCTCAAGTCGTTATTTCCGGGTCTGGCGATGGAGTAGTCAAAATTTGGATGAGACCAGGAGAAACAATGTCAAATATACCTTCAGCCAGCATAAGTGTTCGAGATCGAATTTTATCACTCTTAGCAGATCCAACGGGACAAAAATTCGCAGTGGGATCGTCTGGCACAGGTGACGGTCCTCCTCTTCATATTCTCGACATCGAAAGGTTAGTCAATGAACACAAAAATGGAGTTTGTACCCTAGGTTTTATTTCTATTTCGATCCCAGAGAGATTTATAAATTCATAGTTTCACTCTTTCCTCTCTTTTCACTCAAATAATATCCACTTTGGTCCATTCACTCTATACAATTCTGAGTATTTTCACCGCACATTCTGTCAATCTCATTCAAAACAGCTGTATAAAGTGTGGCCTTTTTTTACTTTAGGATTCAGATTGTCAAACTCCAGTTCATGTTCATTGTTTCGCCTTTTTCATTTATCAGTATGTAACTCAATTCAGTTAAATTAAAATAAAGAATTATTTATATGCTGGGATTAGTTTTGGCTTACATCTCACTAAATGTTCTTTCGGATTCTTTTTAAAAAAATTGTTTCAGTTGCACCGGATCCCATGTCATGAAACATCCGTGGAGAAGAGGTGCTGGGATTTTAGATATGGTTTGGGACAATCCGCAAACTCTCTTAACGTGTGGTTACGACACTTATGTGAGGAAATGGGACATGAGGTTCGTATTGAATTGATCTATAAATTTAAAAAGTTAATATACTTGCGAGAATCTATTCATGTGATCCACCCTACCTGGAAAACCTGGAATTGTCAGGGAATTTTTATATACCTGGAAAACCCCTGGAAATTTCAGGGAATTTTTTCTAGAGCTTAATTATTTTTTTTAGATTGAAATATTAAAATTGAAAAACACGTTTTTTATTTGAAATCAATTCAAGTCTTTGATTGAAAAATTCATGTATTTTGTTAAAATTTCGTTCTTTTTCGTCCAATTCCATTATTTTATATTAAAAATGTTAATCTTCTTTGTTTGAGATATCAACTATTACATTTTTTGTTCCGAATTCATCTCCCTGGAATGAAGATTTAATTACTAGGTTGACCGTTACTCTTTTGTTAAAAATTAATTTGTTGTTAAAGATTCATAATTTTAATTAGAAAATCATCTCCTTGGTTGCAAAAGGAGCTTTTTTGTTGAAAGTTCGTTTTTTCCTTTGGATGAAAGTTAATTTTTTCACTGAAAATTTAACTATTCCAGTTGTAACTTTAACTATTTTGTTGAAAATTTCTTTTATTTTGTTGTTAATGAAAATTAATTATTTTACTGAAAATATAACTATTTAATATTTGGTTGGAAATTTTGACTTTTTTGGTGGAAATCCATCTTCTATGGGCTGAAAATTAATATTTTTGTTGAACATTTAATGATTCTAATTAAAGACTCATCATTTCGGTTGAAAGTTCAACTATTTCAGTCCAAGATTCATCAATTTATAAATCCGTCGCTTTGGTTGAACGTGATTTTTTAAACTGAAAATTTAAATATTTAATTGTTGTTTGACAGTTTATCTTTTTAATTTAAAATTCATGTATTTATTATAAAATTCGTCTTCTCTGGTAAAAATTAATCTTCTGTTCCATTTTTGGTACAAACTTGATCGTTTTTAGTTAAAAATTCAACTATTTGATTGAAAATTTGTCTTTTAGTATTTGATAATGTAAATGTTTCGCTGAAAATGCATGTATTTTATTTAAAAAGTGTCTTTATGGTAAAAAAATTCATCTTTTTGTTTCAAATTCATCTATTCCAGGTAAAAAATCATCATTTTAGTTGGAAATTTACTGGATTCGTTACTATTTGGTTACAAATTCGAACTTTTTAGTTCAAAATTCAACTTTTTGTTACAAAATCATCTTTCTTGGTAGAAAATTAATTTTTCTGTTTGAAAATTATTCATCTTGTTTGAAAAATCATTTTTTTGCCTACAAATTTAAGTATTGCACTAAAATATTGATTATTTTAGTAATTAATTAATTTTTTTGTTTGAAAATAAATCTACGTGGTTAAAAGTTAAATTATATTTTCTTTAAAAATAAATCCTTTTTCATGAATAATTAACATTTTTTTTAAACTGAAAATTCAACTATTCATTTTTGGTTAAAAATTGGTATTTTTTTGGAATTTTTTAGTTCAAAATTAAACTTTTTGTTAAAAATTCATATTTTTTACAAAAATTATCTTTCCTGGTAGAAAATTAATTTTCCTGTTTAAAAATTATTTGTCATGTTTGAAAATTCATTTTTTTTACCTAAAAATCTAAGTGTTGCAATTAAGTATTGATCATTTTAGTAATTATTTTATCTTTTTGGTTCAAAAAAACTATTTAGTTAAAATTTAAATTATATTTGCTTTAAAAATAAATCTTTTTTTCGTGAAAAATTAACATTTTTTAAAACTGAAAATGCAACATTTTCATTTTTTGTTGAAAGCTGATATTTTTTAGTTAAAAATTCAACTGTTTCATTGAGAATTAATGAATTTTTTTTATTAGCTTTTTGGTAGAAAATTTAACTATTTAGTTAAAAATTCATCTATCTTTTGGAAAATCAAAATTTCTACTTGAAAAGTTATCTCAAATTATACCTAAATATGCAGTATGCACTTTAGACAAATTAAAGGTAAATGATGTTTTTAGTATTATTTAATTATTTAATTAATCTGTCGTGCTAAAATATTCAGAACTTAAGGATTTGAGTAGACACCCTGTCTGCTTTTTTGAAAATCTGGAGAATAATAGGTTTATTTTAACTAATGAGGTATCGAAAGTGAATTTAATGGATGTATTCAATTATTATGGATTGTATATAAGTCTCTACTAAATAATATATATTATTTATTACTTTGGGCGTAAAATTCCTTATAATTATTCGATTTTTTTGTTTTCTAGGACTGGAAAGTGTGTTGGTTATTGGCCAGATCCCACCGACGCAACAATGTACTGTATATCGTCAGATTATCAATATTCGATGGTTACGGGGGCCCAATTTAATTGCAAGGCAGTTTTGTGGGATCAAAGGCAAACGAATTACGTCCAGGTAAAATAATTATTTGCAACTTTAAAGTGGCCTCTCGAATTAAAAAAAAATGCAGGCTACTTCCCGGTTTTCTCCGTCAAAACGACCTTTCTCCGGTTGACTGTTAAGCCTTTATGATAATAATTTTACACAACTAATTGTTTTATCATATAAATGTTGAAAAGAATACAAAATTTTAGAGCTTTAAGGTAAAATATAACATGTAAATTATTATAAAACTGATTTCAATCCAAAATGCTCTCTAACGGGGGAAATAGGGTGATTTTTTAAAAAGAAAATAGGGGAATAAATTCTTTAAAATAAAATTAATGTAGGTTCTTATTCCTAATATTTGAGTGGAAGAATATTCTATTTTAGACAAAATAATGGCATTTTCGACGAAAAAAGGAATTTTCATCCAATTAGTTAAGTTTTTTAAAATTAAAACCCCAATTTTTTTTAAAGAAAACTTTTTAATTTTCAATCTAAAAAGATTATTTTCCACCAAAACTAATATTCAATCAAATGATCGAATTTTCATCCAATCAAGCCAAGAAGACGAATCTTTTAAAAGAGTAATGCTGAAATCCAAAAGGATGCATTTTCTGTTCAAAAAGACAAAACAACGAAAGAATTGAATTTTCAACCAAAAAAGGTAACTTTGAACCAAAACATGAATTTTTATTTCGAAAAGACCAATTTTTAACAAAGCAGATGAGTTTTCGGCAAAAAAAAAGATTTTTTCAACAAAAAAGAACATTTTTACCCAAAAAATATATGCATTCTGCTTTAAAAATATGATAGTAGAATTTTCAATTGAAAAAGAATTAACTTTCAACCATGAAAAATGAGTTTTTAATCAAAATACATTATTTTGTACCAAAAGGCATTTGTAATCAAAAAATATCACTTTTATGTGGAAAGATGTATTTTTAATCCACAAAGATGCCTTTTTTATCCAAAAAGACCATTTTTCAACAATGTAGTTGAACTTTCGGCCAAAAAGAGAATTTTTCAACATAATTGTTACATTTTTAACGAATAGTACAATTTTACCCAAAAACAGATGCATTTTGCTTTAAAAATATGATAGTAGACTTCTTAATATAAAGAATAAACTAAATTTTCGACCAAAAATATGACTTTTGACAACATAATTAAATTTTTAACCAATAGAGATAAATTCCGAATAAAAAATGTAATAGTAATCTTTTCAGTGTAAAAGTATTCACGTTCAACCGAACAAAGTGGATTTTCTGCTGAGCAATGAATTTCCTATCCATCAGGAAGAATTTTCTATGAAAAATATATATGATAATATACAGATTTTGGATTTTCTACAGTAAATCATTTTTCAAGCCGTGATCTATTTAGTAAAATTATACTTTTATGCCCTTGAGATGGCCGGAAGTGGGCACTTTCCAACTTCAAATAAGTTTTTTTGGAAAAGTCGTTTGTGCATTTATTTGTCAACCGTTTGGAGTATCCTTAAATTATTATAAATTTATTATGCCAATTATTATGAATTAATTATATAAATTAAGTTAATCTATGTTCTTGCCATGTTGAATATCTAAAAAGGAAGTTTTCTTTCTCAAATATATAGTATAAAAGGAATATTCATTTTTGAACAAAACATTAACTTTAAAATATTAAATGTAAAATTTTTCAATATTTTAACGGAGATTGTTGGCAACACTGATCGCAATTCCAAACTATTTCATTTTTTTCGAAAAGCGAGACGATATTTATTGCAATAATAAAAACAAATCAGAAAAATTCCTCGTTTAAAAGAAAATGCCGGTTATTTTCCGGTGCTCTAAATTCCAGGCAACTTCCTGGCACTCTGAGACCGAAAATCCGAGAAATCTGGTGCAAAACATTCCAGTTTGCTTCCCTCCCTCGGTGCATATAATGATAATTATAATATTTTATTATGTAATATATACTTTTTATTGTTGACAATTCCGAATTTTCAACTAAGATGCTACTAGGCCTACTGAAATCTTATCCAATTTTCTGTTGTCTCTTTTTCAGTTATACTTTATGAATCTGCGTCGCATTTCAAGTCCAGTTTACAGTCTCTGTTTTGACAGTAGCCAGCTTTATGGCGCTACTGATCAGCATTTGGTTGAACTCAAATTTTCTGGTCGTTACAACAAGGAAACCAACTACCGCGAAATTCTCAAATATGGGTGGAATAACGACGAGAATCCAAGAAGATGAATTTGTACAAATTATTATTTATTTAATTTATAGTTTAAATTTATAGTCTTTTGACGCAAAGTCAACAAATTTGTTGATTTTTCACGAAATAATCGGAAATTGAATCATGTAAATGTACAAAAGACCTACAGGTCCTTCAGCTATAGGTATTCAGCTAGAGAAACTTTTTTTCACTACACTATCAATGTTCACTGTAATATGAAAAAAATACTTAATCTGTTTTAGTTTTGCATCTAGGGATCTAGGCAAACACTGTTTTTCTTAGAGAAGGTCGAGGAGAAATAAATGATATATTTTCAACAAATATTTAATAACTTATCTCATAAACTGCAAACATTCAATAATTGGCTAGTTCCTGAAAATATATTAAAACAACTACTAAATAAAATATAAAACTTTGTCCCATCTTTGAACGCCTTTGACTAAAGATGCTTTTTTTGTAATTGTAGTCGAATAATTTATGATTACAGCCAGCAATTGTCAGAAGGCTGTTCAATTACAATTAATTTTTAATTAAAAATTACCCAGTTTATACTTTTTAAGTTCAGTAGGTCGCACAGATAAAGCCAAAGCCCAATCCCAATTTAAGTATCTACGCACGTTTAGTTAATTTAGGTGGCTAAATGCCGTTTACAGTTTACACACGTAATCGTCGATCATCAAAGCATTTTTCTGATCATATAATTAAGAATGCCACCATGTTTGTAATAAGTGAGGTCCACCTCGGTGTCGAAACGCACCAGAACTTCGAATTCCTTGCCATCGTCAGTTTTGACTTTAATGTGTTGACCCGGATGGATATTTTCTGGAATGTCTATGTCGAACTGCTCGAATCCCGTCAACCCCAAACTATCTGCGGTTTGTCCAGGAAGATATTGCAGTGGGACGATTCCCATGCCCACGAGATTGGATCTGAATAATTCAGATTTTTAGAAAACCGATGTTTTTCGATCAAGAGAAAAGCAAAATTCAAAATATTTATTTTTTACCTGTGAATTCTTTCGTACGATTCTGCGATCACGGCTCGAATGCCAAGAAGATATGGACCTTTCGCTGCCCAATCTCGAGAAGATCCTGATCCGTACTCTTTTCCAGCGAGGATTAAGAGAGGAGTTCCGTCTTTGATGTATTTTTCAGATGCATCAAAAATATCCATCTGAAATCGCGTTTTTATATATTTATAGAGTTTGAGTTGACTCAGAACCATAAATAATTAGAATTTTGATATTGGGGCCAGCAGTATTTGCCCTACAAATTTTGGATCTATCGGGTAATATTTTCTAATCTAAAATTAAAAACAAAAAAAATTGATGATTCAGTCAGAAATTTATTAAAATGTGAAGAAAAAAAAACAGATTTTGAGCTCGTGTTAACAGTATATTTTTTTAAAAGAAATTTTAACATGCGCCTGAAATTTCTTTAGCTGGATTAAAAGGAACATGCAGGGTGGCCGTTTTAATAAAAAAATAAAAGAAATGCCCGAGTTTTTGCCGGTTGGAAAACATTTTTCACGGCCAATGGAATTAAATAATTCGAACCCTAAAGCAAAAAAATTTGTATTTGAAGTAATAACAACTGAGCTGCAAATCAATTTAACCTATAAACAAGAAACATTGAGCGATTACATATTTTTTAACTGAACACACTTTAAATTAGAATTTAAATTATTACTGCTTTCAAATAGTTTAAAAAGCCTTTAAAAGATCTAAAGATTTGTTAGAATTCTTTAAATTTTGTCTAAAATCTTATCCAATTTTTTTTAGATCCTGCAAAATTAAAAGTAGTTTCTTGAAATATTCTACATTCACTGTTGGCAATTTTGGAAATCTTTTTAAATATTCTTTTTAAATTAATTTTTCAAAACAAAAAAAATCATTTTCAATTTTCCTAGGAATCCTAGGAATCCTAAGAAAATGTTTTATATTGTTTTAAAGCCTTTCACAATTCTCACAAAGCTTCTAAATTTTTCGAAATATGCAAAAATCTATATTTTCTTTTAAATTAGGCTATTCAGGGCTGTTTACACCGAAATTTCGATATGCATAGTCGGATTTTGTCGGTATATGTAGAAATTCGAAATATCTCTTCAACTTACTCGAATTTTTCTAGAAATAATAGGTGTTTAATATTTATTTATACAAAAAAAATTCAACAATTTTACTTACAAATTGAAAGTTTTTAAATGGAGTAGTTAAAATTGTAACGATAAAAGTTTTTCTTGCTTAGTTTTGAATATTTGTTTTCTAACTTCTGATTTTAAATGAACAGTAGAATATTTCAGAATATTAAACAATCGACCTTTTTCTTAATTAAAAAAATTAAAATTCTGAATTTTAGTCTCAAACTATACCTGAAATTGAATACATTTGAATATAATAATTAATTAATTAATAAAAATAAATAAATTACTAATTAATAATAATTGTGAATACATTATTTTGAAGTTATTTTAATGTTTAAAACGGTTTTATTTTTAGCGTTAAAATCTGGAAATTCTTACATTTTGAACTGATACCGAATCTTCTTGTACAACAATTTTGATTATTATTCACTTGTTAATCCTTAATTTAATGTTAACGTTAATGTTAATCCTTAATGATTTAAAACGCTTTTAATTTTAAATTTTTTAAGTCTTTAAAACGACATTTTTCAAATTAAATATTATCGAATTCCGCATTGTAAAATGGACGATATAATAATTAAACAGACTTTTTTTCTACAAATTTGTGAAATTCCCGGTCAATAAATAAATTCACTGTCATTTCCCGAGCTTTTCCCGGTCCGGTGGCCACCCTAAACATGCCAGCCAATCTTTTGATATTATATAAAAAAAATTGATTGGTGTTCAATATTTAAAAATTGCTCAAAAAGGTTCAAATTCACCATTTTCGAATTAGGACATTTTTTTCCATAAAAACAACACAATTGAATGCTTCTTTGATCATAGCTAAAGAAATTGTAAGAAGAACACATTTACATTTTTTATATCAAAATGTGCAGTTACTACAATAAAAAACTTGTTTTGTTTTTTTGAAAATTAAAACAAAAGTTCTATCTTGAAAGCAAATTTTGTTTTTATTTTTTAAATTTTATATTATTATTCACTACAAAAATGTGTGCCTACAAAAATTCAACGTAATTTTTTAACCGATAGAAAAATTGTTTTAGATTTATAGAATTCTAATTTTCAAATCCAGATATTTATCCACAATTAGCATCCGCTCTAGTGAATAGGATTTTTTTCGCAATTTTAGATTAAATAATTTTTCAAAAGTTCATTTTAAGTTAAATTCAGACTTCAAAATTGTTCATACATTTTTTTCGCGTCTTGCTTTCTTTTTAAGAATGAATATGCAACAAGTAAAATCAAAGATATTGTAATACCCGTTATATATGTTAAACTTGTAATAATTTTGCGCAATTTTGCAAAATATAAGAATTTTTTATCATAAGCTGAGAACTTATGAGTTTTTTTAAAACAAATATTGCGTCTTAGGAACCTGATCTAGCAGAAGAAATATATCAATAGGACATTTGTATTCTTAATTGCAAGAGAATCTTATCTTATTAAGGTGCGTAAGTTTCTTCCTAAAAATCATAAAACTTTTAACTTATTAACGAAAATTGATGTGCACATTGGAAACTTTTCATAAAAACGTTTTTTTTGTCAGGAAACCAATTCCTTGAATATTAAAAATAGCTACATGAGTACAAACATGATTACTAAGAAAAAATGAAGTCAAATTGCTTCCGACTACCGCTAATTACCAAACCTTATCATGATTTTGTCGTGTCAACGAAAACTTTAATAAACATTTAATTTAATTTATAGAACCAAAAAGCTATTGTAGAAATGTTATAATGCATAATTTTGATTATTTGTCACACTAAACACAAAGTTTTCTATGCGAGCAAACATTATTGTCAATTTAGAATTTTTTTAAATATCAACAAAAATGTTCCTCTTCTTTATTGATATTAAGGTTGCATTTTGTGATTATTTTGAAGTACTGAGAAAAAAAATGTTTCAGCTTAAAAAAAAAGTAGTTTTTCTCCCGTTCAAAGAAAACTAAATATATATATTTAAACTTTGAAATAAATTGTAAATAAGTATACAATTAACAAAAAAAAATGATTTTAAATAAAAATGAGCGCGAAAGAATACAAATTGGAATCAAATTGGAATCACGTGATATGAACATTGACAGAGTTTCTAAAATATTAATCTCAACGAAAAATTGGTTTCAAAACCAAATTTTGATGAAGAGATTCTGTCAAGTTACACTAAATGCCTTCTAGAGAAAGTAATTCTTCAATCAATGTTTTTATCATTGTCCATTTTGCTATTATGTAACGCCAATAAATTCACCTCTTCTTTATTTGGAATGTAAATAGTTCGTGGTCCAGGTGTTCCAATGAACTTATTTAAAAGTCGAATGTTTGCGAAGGTTCCTCGAGCCATAACTGCATCATTTCCTCTGCGAGCTCCATAGGAATTAAATTCTCTTGGAGTAAGTCTACAGAAAAAATATTATTGTTATTAGAAACTGAACAAAATGTATCACAAAAAGAGCATTATCTTTAAGATTAAGATACATACTAATTATAAAACAGAATTAATAATTTAATCTACATCATTTGAAACTTACCCTCGACTTGTTAAATATCTCGCTGCAGGAGAATTGCGAGCTATACTTCCGGCCGGACTGATGTGATCAGTTGTTACCGAATCTCCAAAATTCAAGAGAACTCTTGCTTTCTTTATGGGCTTATGTTTTGGAAGATCCTGGAAAATATTGTATTAAATATTAACTCTAGAATATACAACATGTGTCTGTGGAAGAAAAAAAAGGGGACCATTTAAGACCAGGTCAAGATGGGGGCTATGTCCCCATCAAAAATCACCCAGGGAGGAGCAAAGTATTGAGCCCCCCCCCCTCCTCCTCCTCTAAAAATAAACGTTTGAATTTTTCCAAAAATCAACCTAAAACCTTTGAGAAATCGTTGAAATATTTATAAAATATTTAAGACAATTTTTAAATTGTTGAAATCTTTGGGAAATCATTAAAGTCTTTGAAATCTTTTACATCTATCCGAAATCTTTGCGGAATATTTCAAATATTTTATAAATATTTGATAATATTTTGGAAATTTTTGGAATCTTTGGAAAGTCATTTAAATCTTTGCGACATTTTTTTTTAATTTATCCGAAATCTTTATGAAATATTTCGAATCTTTGAGAAATCATTTCAATCTTTATGAAATATCGAAAATATTTTTTAAATATTTGTTATCTTTTTTAAACTAGTGAAATCTTTGGGAAATCATTAAAGCCTTTGTGAAATATTTTTAAACTCTTTAAATTCTTTGCAAAGCATTTTAAATCTATTCGAAATCTTTAGAAAATCATTTATATGTTTGTAAAATATTTAAAAAGTTATTAAACATTTGATAATATGTCAGAAATTGTTTAAATCTTTGCGAAATATTTGGAAATCTTCGGAATATTTATCAAACATTTGTAAAATTATTGAAATCTTTGTGAAATCATTTATGTCTTTGTGTAATTATTAAATCTATCTGAAAGCTTTCTGATATCTTTGCGAACTATTTGAAATATTTGCGAAATATGCGAAATATTTTTAATTTGTGCGAAATCTTTGAAATGTTTGGGAAACTATTAAAACCATTTGAAAATAACTTTGAAGCATTTGGTATATTTTTGAAATTGTTGAAATATTTGAAAAATCGTTCAATCAGTCTTTGTGAAATCTTTTAAAACTATCCGAAATCTTTGCGAAATACTTGAAATATTTGTGAATTACCTAGAAAATAATTGCAATTTTTGTGAAATATGCGAAATCTTTTTGAAATATTCAATAACATTTGTGAAATTATTGAAATCTTTGCAAAATATTTGAAGTCTTAGGCAAATCATTGAAATCATTGGAAATCTTTGAAAATCTTTGAAACATTGGTGAAATTATTTAAATCTTTGTGAAATCATTAAGTCTTGGTAAAATCTTTTTAATCTAACCGAAATCGTTACATTATTTTAATTTTGGAAAATCATTTCTATCTTTGTAAGAAATATTTGGTAATATATGTGAAAGCATTGAAATTTTTGCGAAATCTTTGGAAAATCATTGAAAAATCATTGGCATATTTTTGAAACGCTTGTGGAATTATTTGAATCTTTGTAAAATCATTGGGAAATCATTGAAATCTTGGTGAAATCTTTAATATCTATCCTAAAATCATTGCGACATTTTTTTAACCACTGGAAAATCATTTTAATCTTTGTGAAATCTTTAAGAAATCCGTGGAAATATTTGTGAAATTATTGACATATCTGTGAAATATTTGAAAAATCATTTAAAGTCTGGTGAAGTCTTTGTAAAATCTGTGTGAATTTTTTGAAATATTTCGCAATATTTAGTAATATTTGTGAATTTATTGAAATATTTTGTAAAATCTTTCGCAATATGAATTTTATACTTATACTTATTATCATTATTTACCATTTATTGTTAATTTAATATTATTATGTAAAAATTGTGATTAGTATAATATGATTATAATATGTACAAAGTGTGTTATTCAATATTATACGTTTATTCTCCTGTCCCCATCTGCAGAAAAAAGGCTCCGCCGCTTCTGCATCAGGGTAAAATATTTTATTGATTGTTTATAGTTTACCTTGCTGAGATTTTCAAAGTAAGGTGGATTTTTGATATAGGTCGAATTCGGATCCCAAGGATAAAGTTGACTCTCGGGAGCATTCAAACTTCTCCAGGTGTCGCTGCCTTTTTCGAGCCTGCTGTAAACTTCCTTGAACATTGCTGGAATGACGAATCTTTGCTCCACAGCCTGAATTTCAGTTCTAGTAGGCCATATATCTCGCAAATATACGTCGGCGCCGTCATGTCTGCGACCTGCATTTTGAAAGGAAAGTAAACTTAATTTTATTAGTGTGCCATTTACATTTAGAGGTTATAAAACAACTCAAAGTAAGAAGCTATTTAGGATTTAGACTCTTAAAACTATAGGTAAAAAGAATAAAGTTAGTTTGTTCTCTTCCTAGAAACGAAGAAGATACTGCTAAATGAATAATATCAACATTTGTAACGGTTAGGGAAAAATTCATATTTCGGTGTCCGTTCAATTTGGCAAATAATCCCTTCCGGTTTAGAGAATACTTAGGTAGACCAGCTAAACTAATAAATCAAAATTTTGAACAACTGTGCATTTATACAGAGATAGGGAGAGTTAGGGAGAGTTAGATAGAGACAAATAAAAGTGAAAACTAGAAAATTACCCAAAGGGTCTTTTTCGAAGTCAATGTCCACGGTTCCAGCAATGGCATATGCGATTACCAGCAAAGGCGATGCCAGGTAGTTTGCCCTTGTGTTTGGATGAATTCTTCCTTCAAAGTTACGATTACCGGAGAGGACTCCGCAACAAACGAGCTCATTCTGTAGAGATTGTACAGTATAAATAAAGCGTAAATGAAATTTTACCTTCCTCAAACTTGACCTGGACCCTTATTGAGACGAGTCAGTATACTAAATCTTTCTATTTGAAAAGAGTAGCTAAAGTCGAAGAACCACGAGTTAGCCTAAACTCTAAACTCTAAAGTCTCTAAACTAAACTCTAAAGCCGAAAGCTAACGATACTCAAGTTAAACCATCTATAATTCTATGACGTTCTGCTTCCTTTCTAAAAAACATTCTAGTTCACTGGCAATTATTAAAAATCTTTTGAAGGGTCATTGCAAAAATATTGTAAAATGTTGCAGTCTTTCATTATTTAATATATAATTTTTTTAAATAATATTGGAAAAAACTATTAACACGGCAAATTCAAATTTACAACTTGAAATTTCATCAAATTTATCTTATAAAATTAAATTGTCATAAAACATTATTTATTTATGAAATTCTAAAAAAAAAGATTATTGATCTCTCAAGTATTTTTGTTTCTGTATTGAGTTACAATTAATTTTTTTTAAATATTCTTTCCTTTTCAAACCATATAGTAACCATAATGTTTGGGTTCTGTAGAAATGAAATTATATTTTAAGAATTTTACATTTTATCAGCTCTATTATTGTAAAAAATACCTTTTCGATTGCTTCCACCATTGCTTCAGTGAGAGGACCACTATTTCCAATACAAGTCATGCATCCATACCCAACAATATCAAATCCTAGTTTTATAAGTGCTGGACAGACTCCACTTTCTTTCAGATAATAAGTTACTACTCCCGATCCAGGCGACAGGGAAGTTTTGATATAAGGCGCAACACTCAGTCCAGCTTCCACTGCCTTTTTGGCGAGAAGACCTTTCGGTGAAAAAAATACATAAATTATTTTTAAGGAAACTAAAAGTCCTAAAATAATAATAATAATCAACTTGAGGAACAATTATTTTCTAAAGTACTGCGATTTATTATCAAAACGTTTATAAATACGAAAAATATATAAACTTCCAGTATTAGACAGTAACTGACAATTTCAGGGATTTTCCAGGTATCACAAGTTTATTCCAGATAACATTTTTCATGGTACGGTGTCAATCAAATATTTATCATAAATAATGGGGGTTTTCAGCTTCTAAGGATTACATTCATCAATGCACCAACTATTGATTAAATAATACTGAAAACATATCACCTTATTTCTTGCATATGTCTATGAAGTACTAAATAGTTAAATTCAAAATAAAAAGAACAATTTTAAATCAAATAGTTTAATTTTGAAGTAAAAAAATATTAGTGTTTATTAAAAAATGGAATAGTTAAGTTTTTAGTTAAAATAATTAATTTTCTACAAAATAAAAAAACAAAAATTTTTGAACCAAAGTGATGAATTTTCAACTACAATAGATAAAATTTAAACTAAAAAGATAAATTTTTAACAAAAGAGCTAAACTCCCAACCAAAATTATTGATTAATTGAAATACTTGAATTTTCAACAAAAAAAATTAATGTTCAAACAAGAAGATTAATTTGCAAACAAGACAATTAATTCTTTAACAAATACATGAATTTTTAACGAAATAGTTGAATTTTAAACCAAAAAGATGAAATTTCAAGCATGAAAATTAATTTTTACGAAAAAAGATGGGTTCTGAATGAAAAATGTAGTAAGTTGATATTTGAACAAAAAGAGAGTACTTTTAATAATTAAAAAGAGTTAAATTCATCAAAGGAAGATGACTTTTAACATGTCTTGAATTTCTAACTGAAAATTATTTTTATTGCGAGAGAAAATATTTCAAATGAACTGGTAAATTTCCAGAAAAATACATGCAGATTCAACGAGATACTTAAATTTTCAACTAAAAGCGATCATTTTTTAACCAAAAATAGAATCTTTAAAATTTCAGTTAAAAAATTAATTTCAAACAAAACAAAAAAAAAAGAATTTTCAACAAAATAGTTACATGTAAGAAAATAAAGCTACTTTTGCAAATAAAGAATTGTTATTGAATTTTGTAATGGAATTTACAATTCCAGTGTTTTCATATAACTTTAGTTAAGGTAACGCGTTACTTATTTACAAAATTCACGATAATGTTAACGCGTGACAATTTTCTGGTAACTGCAATTTAAAATAACGTACGTTACATTATGAAAACTATCCATGGTGTTCATACTATATTATACGTCACGATAGGCAATCAGAAGAAATATTTTCATTACAGCAGTACTATATGTTATCTTTATATATTGGATTACAGCCAGAAAATGTTGCCCACATGAAAAGTGGCGCAGAGTGAGAAAAAAACAAACAATTCTTTTAGTAAAAAATTCTAAAACTGTGGAAACATTTTTATGGACAGGCAGGCAATAATTTAAAATGTTTTAAAAGCTGAGAATATAATCTGCTTCGCCTTAGAACAGACATTTTTTACTTTAGGATTTTTGAAATAACATGAATACTACACTCGAAAACTGAAAAAATTACTTGTCTTAATAATTATCATTATTTGCATACCTCAATTTAAAATTTTTTTACTTTTCTTATTGAAATTAAAACAACATATTTACAAAGCTTGGAGTGTACTTTAAAATCACAAACATGGCCTAATCGAGGACATGATAAAATTAATTATTGAAGTAGCAGAATCTCTCAAAGATAAAATACGGTGTCTTTAAGAGGAAAATTAGGCGATACATATTTTTGCAATTTGTAAACAAAAAATGCACGAAAAAGGCGACAAACTCTATCAGAGTCTGGAAAGAAATATTAAATATCTCAATTAGGTCAACAGTTAGATAACTTTAAAGAAAAATTTTTTTTTTAATGAAGCAACAAATTCAAATAAGCATAACTTCTTGAAAAAATTTTTTCTTACAAAATCGCAATAAGACGCATCGACTAATGTCCTCTAATGACCTCCAGTGTAGAACCTGCCTGATTTGAAATGGATCCGGTTTACACATAATTTTTTTTTAATCATCTGATCTATGATCACTGAAGCAAAAGCGAAAAGCCATTTCAATTTAACTTTTTTTTTTATAAATAAATAGGAATTAGACAACGCGTATATTTCCAGTTTGAGAAAAAAAATTTCCATGAAAATATGGATATTTGAATTTTGAAGTCTACTTTTCAACAAATAACACTTATATTCTCTTCGGATTCTGGTTAGTTTTACCACCATATTTCAAAATCCATCGGAAATATCAGAATTCAATCTTCACGCAAAAAATTACACTTGTATTTTTTGCAAACTTTTTCTAATTTGGCATTTTGTAAGGAAGACACCCTGTAATGTATATGTAGATCGTAGGCTAAAACATTTGTGTGCCTAGGAGAATTTTTTTTTCATAAAATCAAATTTCAACATTTTTCGCTGAAACAACGAAAGATACAAAGAAAGATCGACATAAAATTTTGCGCATCTAGAAAGGTTCTTAAAACTGTATCTTTTTCTTTTACATCTTGAATCGTTCACGAGAAAGATTCGAAAAATAAGTTTACAAAAAAGCGTGGCGCCTAAAAATATGTGGCGCCTAATTATCTATAACCGTTTTGATTACTGTTCAGAATATCATGATCAACAGGATTAAAATATTTCGTTTGAGTGAAAAACTTTTTGAACTAGTTTTATTTAAAAAGAAATTCTATTCAAATTTGGTTGATTGGAGCTAATAATAATATAAAATACAAAATATTTACAAATTATTAATGTAAAAAGCTTTAATAAATTATATCAAATAAAATATAATTTTAATTATTGATCTTAGGTTTATTGGCCAGGAAATATTTAATATTAATTTTAGATGTTAATTTTTTTTGTCTACTGGTCTATATCAATATTGTTAAAATATTGATAAATCTTTAGATTGTGAAAAAATGTCTCTATCTCCGCTGGGATCTGAACCCAGGACCTTGTTTGGTTTGAATTCACTTTCAAATAAATAAAAAACTATCTAAAACTTATTCGAAATTAAAATAACATATTAAAAATTTAATAGAAAAAAGTAACGTAACGGTAAGAAACGGATTTGGTAGTAACATACTAAACACTTTAAACTGTGTATTAAATGTTAGAAGAAAAATTTAATTTGAAATTCAATCTATATTTTTCTCATTATGGTTTGAAATTATTTGAATTATAGTATAAAATTCTTTTGAAATGATCTAAAGTATAATATATTATATTAAGATCAATTTTGACACCAGTGTTGAAGAAAGAGTTGAAATTCGTTTTCGTCCCTGATTTAAAGCTTCTGAGAAATGCATTCAGCTAAAATGATAAATTTCGCGGAAGCACAGTAGAAATTCGCAAGAATGACACAACGAGCAGGTATTCATAGGATTTTCAATTACCTGCACCGAGCATGACGCTCGGGTTACTCGTATTTGTACAGCTTGTGATCGCAGCAATGACCACCGACCCATGCCTGAGTTTATACTCTTTGCCTTCAAATTCGAAAGTTCCTTCCGATTTTAGTTTCTGTGGAGGTATGCCGAAACCCTTGAATCCTACCTGAAAGGACAGAGGGTTAAAGTTATTTTCTCGACTTGTGAAATCGAACATTTTGAAAGGTCTAACTTTGACTCTAACACTCTAATATAAATATCCTGAATAAATTTCAGTATTACCAAATCTTAAAACTAAAATGATTTTGCCAAATATACAAAAGAATATTGATCAATTATTCAATTTTTTCACAACAAAATATATTGCATTAAAACAAATGTTCTTCAAAATTTGCCAATATTTTCAAACATTGTTTAGTGAAAATATAAAAACCAGAATGAAATTACAAAGCCGTTAAAACTTTCAGATCTAAACATGTCCAATTTAGGTACATTCAAAATTAAAAAGTTAAAATTGAGGCCTTTTGATACAGTACAATTTTTAAGAGGAACTAAAAATAAGCAGTCAAAATAATGTTAAATTGCATAATTCCATATGATATAAAAATATAGATTTTGATACTCAATAAAATTTTTTTGAATTTTTAGAGTCATTTGAGATGAAATAAGTGGCAAGAAGCAATTTAAAATTTCTCACGATTTATTCCTATTGCAATTGTGAACGGTAGCTTGTACGTTATTATTTATAAACATGTAAATCAACAGGATATTTGTCATCGGTTTGCATAAGCAGTTGCATTTCAAGTAGTAGTAACATGATTCTGTACTAATAATCAATAATGATTGATCATCTATCTTGCTTTTTAATTTCAAGAAAATTTAGGAAAGTTTCATATGTATTTGGTCAAGAATTCAAGGCACCAAAAAATCAACTAGAGTATCAGTTTTCACTGTCGTTGCAATCGCAAATACATATCTTTTGCATAGGAAGCATTCTCTTTTAGGCAAAGTTTATTAACCTCGAAGAAGATGGTGATCTGCAAATTCCACTTCAATTATTGCTCAAGAGCCCAGAAATTTTTGTATTGATAAACGTGCCAAGAATATCAAAAAATATTACTTGAAACGAACAATTATTTTGTTTTAAAGTTTTTAAATGGTGGTAGTTACTGCCAGATAATACATATTATTTAATCGCACTCAAAATTGGTTGATACTAAATGATCGAATTCGAATAATTTGTCGATTTGACGAACATTTTGGTTTGAAATTGTTATGAATATTTGTCTTAAAAAATTGAAAACGAGAATTATCAAAAAAGGACCAAATTTTTCGTAAGAATGTGATCTTTTCATCTAATCTAGATGTTCAGACTTTTCTTTCTTACTCTGGACAGAATTTCTCGTCCGCTTTCAAATTTTGTTAGATTTTGTTAAGTTTAAAATTAACCAAGTTTGTAATCATTTTCCTATTTTTTTTTTATTCATCCTATTGTAAAAAGTATACTTCGTGATAGTCAGTCCGTTGCCTGCGCCATAAAAAGATTTTTCCGTCTAAAAAACGGAAAATTCGCTTTTTTCGCCAAAACTAAAAGTTCTTTTTGCGAAAAAATAGATATAATCCTTTAAGATTTTTTTATTTCTCAAAAATAAAATTTTATAGTGCAATAAAAAAAAGTACCTAATTAACCAGTTTTAGCAACTTATTGGTGGGGAAATATTGAAGTAGGAAAAAATGGAGAGCATAGATTATTTAAAAAGTACAGTTTGCTGGAAAAGTTGTAAAAGCTGTTCAATTATGTTCTTC
This sequence comes from Druon quercuslanigerum, assembly GCA_010014905.2. Lineage (NCBI taxonomy): Eukaryota > Metazoa > Arthropoda > Insecta > Hymenoptera > Cynipidae > Druon > Druon quercuslanigerum. The sequence continues at coordinate 5,054 of JAAAKG020145176.1, read as the reverse complement.
TTTGTATTTTACAAAAGCATAAAATTGAATTGTAGAGAGTAAGTAAACTTTAAAGGATTTCATTCATATATTTCTGAAAAATATCGAAAATAATATAAGGTAAAAGAAAGTATCAAGAAACATTGACCTAGAATTTTTTTCACAGAAAGAATACTGTTCCTTTGACTTTTTGCGTAACTTGTGTAAATTATTTTGGTCCGAAAAGAAAAAGTTCACACTGTTTTTCCAAATTGATACAAGCCACGATAAAGTCAACCACATCAAATTGTTTCTCTACAAATGTTTCTTGACACCTTCTTCCATTTCGCGTTTTTTTCGAGATTTCTGCGTAAATATGTATAAAATATTTTAAATTTCTTTGATTTTCAACAGTACAATTTGATAGCATCACAAAAAATGGAATAGAACACAATTTAACAGTTTCAATAACTTTTACATCAAACTTTTTTCTTTGTACTTGTTATTTTTAACATTGTGCCTCCGTAGCTGCATACTTAAAAGCATAGTTTTTCAGGTAAATTATATTAAATTTGCAGAAATAATTAGCAAATATCAGAAAATGCCTCTTGACGTCATTCGAATACCTGCATTTTATACATATTTTCGCAAAAATGTACAAAAAAACGTGGATTAGAAAAAATTTTACAGATATATTCTTTTAGTATTTTTTTTTAAGAAACAGATTTGTTTCTTTCACTTTTTTCGCACCTTGCGTTGTTTTAGCAAAAAATATGAATTTTAATTTTTCGAACAAAAATTCTCAATCTAGAAAAAAATCAGGAAAAAACCGTAGGATTTTTGCGCCAATTGACTCACTCATAATATTATCAGGAAAAACAGTCATTTTATCTACTATGAACTTTAAAACAATTATCAAACAGATTGTGAAAGAGAATGAAGAATTAAATATTTTAAATTAAAATATTCATAACTTTTTCAAACAAAAGTTTCGCCAAGTCGATTAAATACGTGCGGTCTTATTCGCTTTCAAAATTAATATATTTGAGTTGCAAATGATTGCCCCTTTTAAATTAATTCGGCCAAATATATCTTCTGTCATCCAATTAGTTTCAAAAGAAGTTTTAAATTAAAATACTCTTGTAAAATAATGTTTTTTGTCCAAACGGTAAATGTAAGGTTGCAGTACAGAACTAGATAACCAACGAAATCGGAATTTTTCAGGAATTTAAAAATCGAAATCACCATTTAAAGATAAAACAAAATTTTACTCCCGAGCTAAGGTCAAAAAAGTATGATTAAAAACAGAAATATGATGTAGATATTTATAATTTCAAAATGACAGGAACCTAAAAGTGAAATAGATTCAGTTGCGGATGCCGATAAAAAGTGCAATTTTTAGTTTAAATAAAAAATAAAAATTAGAAAAAGTTAACCAATTCGGAGTATATATGAGGAGGCTGAATAAGATTTGAAAAAGCAGTCTATGAAAAGAACGGCACCTATATGTTTCTGGATAAATAAGTGACGATACTTTTAAGAAATATTATTTCTGATCGCAAGATAAATTAAAAAAAAAAAAAAACTTTAAAAGTGGCTTGTTGTAGAAAATGAAGATTTAAGTTTTTATGTCGGAATTTTATTGATACTTTGGTGCTAAAAAAAAGTGGAAAATAATTTTCTTTTCGGGCTTTTTCTTTTTAAAAAACCTTATATTATTTTAATGTATTTAAAAACTTTTAGGAAGAGCAATATGGTGAAATAAGGTTTAAGAGAAGGTAAGAAGTTCGGCAATTAAATGACCAAAGAAGAAGATGGGAGATAAGCACAGAGTCAGTTATCTGGTTTTTAATTACCAATCTTCCTATTACTATATTAAAAATAGGATTTCGAAGAAAATCTTTTCACACAGCATGGATTTGATTTTTTTTAAGAATTGCAGAAAGCCCATGTTTAGAAAAAATGGTGTTTATCTAGTTCTGTACTGCAATCCTTCAGATACTAAAGAGTGACGCTAAAGTTAACTTATTTTTTGGACCTACCTAGTCACCTGGGGGAAAAAAATAAAAATATGTTACAGGTATTAAATTATTCGTAATTGAAAACCAAAATGAGCATCCCTTCGTTTTATTTTAATTTACAAAAATTACCCCTATTTAGGGCTTGAGAAGACCCCTAAAAAATAAAAAATAGAAAATACACCTATTTATAAAATAATTTTTCACATCGACCCCGTATCGACCAAGAAAATACCTATTTTTTTATTTATTGGAGTCTTCGCAACCCCTAAATAGGGGTTATTTGTTGAGATTTAAATAAAACGAAAAGCGTCGCTCACTTTGTGTTTCAATGACGAGTCTATTTTGGCCTCATTTTTTCCTGCACAAGTTGAAATGGATTTGAGCAGTCAAGAGAAAGGAAAAGTTAGAAGTGGGTTGTCCATTCGTAATTTTCTTTTATAACCCTATTCAATAATTGACTATAAGCCGACGGAATTTAAGAATACGAGACTTGTACAACTGCTTTATTTTCAGAAGTAAATTGAAGGGTTTAGGATTATAAGAATGCTTATGGGCAAAGGACCTTTTGTTTGTAGCGCAATCTTGCAAACCCCTATACAGAATGCACCTGTTTTTTCCAGTGCTGCTTTAGATAAGACAGGATTTATTTTTGAAATCTAAGGTTACTTAGTTTTAGAAATTTTAGGTATTAGGTGGCAGAGAAGCCAATCAGTTTAAAGTCTAAAGAGGATTTGAGCCTAGAATCCCAAATCTAGTGGTCAATTCCGAAAAGTGAAGAATAGTTAGTTTACCTGCAAAGCAATATAAACTGTCAGGTATGTTCAATGGGCGTCCCAATAGTAATAGTCTACTACTCTAATACTCTATACTGTATGTGCATTGTAAAATATTATTGCATTCTTAAATAATTCCTCTAAAATTTGTAGAACTGAATTGGTTTACAGTTTACAGACATTCAAAAATCTGAAGTTTCAGTATTTTAAGAAATATCTTAATTTTTTAAGTTTATAGCAGAGGCTGGTGTAATTTTAAAATCCATTAAAACAATCTGAAAATTAATTTAAAAATTCTACGTTTGCAATTGATAAATAAACAATTTTCAAAATGACTTTCAATCAGTTTTCATTAATTTTTTATTCTGTTTTTAAAAGGAAACTATATTTTTTTTTAAATCGAATTCAAAAGTATTTAAAATAGGGACACCTTCTAATTTGGTTTTATTTATTTTAATGATAAAATAAATAAATATATATAGTATTTTAAGTAATTTTATGCACTTTAGTAAACACATCTTATAATATGAAAAGCTATTAACATTAAAAAATGTATGCAAAAGTTAGATCAATTTTAATTAAATTGAGAAATTGTCGGAATTTTCAAATTGAAACTTCCATATACGTAACAGGTACGTATAAGATATACGCATATTTAATAAAAACGTATTACCTACGAATATTTATCTAAATGCAAAAAAAATGCTCGTTGAATCAGTCAAATTTTATGCAATCAAAATTCTGCGAATGAAAAGTTGAAGAATTTAGCCATTTGGAAAACGAATTTAAAGAATTTTATATGAAGTATTTATTATTCAGAGATTATAAGTAGTAACCCCTTAAAAAAACATGTCATAAAATATTATGGGTTTTCTCAGATTTGAAAAAATGGCTTTGGTCATCGAAATTTTGAAATTTAAGCCTTCGAAAATAATAAATTATCACTATAAAATTAAAAACTGAACGGCAAATAGACACAAAATAGACTGTATTTATAAACTATAAATATTTATTTTTTTTATAGTAGGAACTAGGCACTAAAAATTGGACGATTAAATTTTTTTGAGTCAATTAAAACTAAAAATTTGAAAAAAATTAAATAACACAGTAATAAAAAAAACAAGCTTTTACCACCATTTCACTTGGATATGAAAAATTATATTCAGAAATGACAAATATATTTGAAGCATTTCGAAAGCAGTCAGTACATCGCAATAATATGTAAGATGTGCAAAATAAAAAGGATGTTGTATCAGCAATTTTTGTTAAGCACGTCCACTTTCTGATTGCAAAGTCTGCGGTAAAGTCAGTTCTCGTGTGTCTTTCTTGTAGAAAGGTCTTTCAGCTGTTGGTCACAATTAATCCACCAATTCCAAATGGTATGAATACAAATTTTTTAATTATTATTTTATATACAAAATGATACGTCACATATTATAAGTTTCATATTTAAAATTAAATAATTCTGCTTTATTTTGATACTTAGAAATTTTTATTGTACTGCAATAAAAGTAGAGATTGACTGGAAAGATTTTTAGGTAAACTGTTTTTCAGAGATTATTTTACTAGGGACAATTTCCAGTCATTAGGAAAAGCAGGTGTAAAACAGAAAATTGAGTCTCGAAAGTATGAAGCTAAACCTCTGACCCAAAGGCCTAAACTCAAACGATATAAGAAAGGTTTTAAGAGAAAGTTAAAAATTCTGTATTTACGGAGTTTCTGTAAAATTCATTTTTTCTTCTTGATACTTAAAAAAATTCAAATTATTTTAATTTATTTTCAATTTATTTTTAAATATTTTATTTTCAATTAATCATTTAAATCAAAACAATGATTTTGTTAGTCTACCGACAACATTATTCATTGAAGTCGTAAATTTAATTATTATTTAATGACACAAGATTCCAAATCTAGATAGGATAATTTTCCAAAACTTTCTGCATTGACTCAGAACCCGGGAACTTTACTAATGGATTTGTCAATTAGGAACTGTTAAAGATACATTTTCTCGATTTAGCATTTCTGATAAAAATCAGTTCGTTACTAATTTTCACTTGAAAATGTGCCAACGTTTAAATGAGTTTACAAAGTGTAATATACATTTTTTTTAAACAACTTGTACTCTAAATATGTACTTATTAAAATTTGAAGAAGTAAAGAAAGTTTAAATGGAGGATAATATCATAAAAGTAATGACTTTAGGTTTTTAGGGGGAGGGGTGTTGGCGAAATCGTATGCTCATGTTAAAGTTTCATACATGTACAACCGAAAATGCCTTAGGCGGAGGGGGGGGGGGGGGGGG
>JAAAKG020145175.1:0-10947 GCA_010014905.2 Druon quercuslanigerum | reverse complement strand
TTCAAAAAAATATTCAATGAACTGAAAAAGTGAGTCGGTAATATAGGTATTTCGCTGTGTCGCATGCCCTTAAGCAACTTCATTTTTAGGTATCGATCTTTAATCATATCCAGAATTTTCTCAATCCAATTTAAGGGGGTAGCATGTTGAAAACGATCTTTTTTTCAATAATTTTTTTACACAAATTTTTATTTTAAAGTTTAGATTTTTTATATTATTCTACATGGTATGCAGTATAAACAAATTTTTGGTTTGTATATTTTCATTGACATCCGGTGGAGATATGGGCGACCGGAAGACGCCATCTTTAAAGTGGTACCCATGATTTCTCCATTCTGGATCATCTGAAACATATGAAACAAATTTTATTTTGAAGTACAAATGAATGGCTATCTAATGACCCAGGACTGAAAAAATTCATTCATAAATGAACAAATAGTGCAACTTTAATTTTTTTCTTTTTCGTTCGCCTGTTTTTTGTTACTAATTGTATCATAATATTGTTAAATATCAATGGAAAATAATGATCAAGGGTCATTAGGTAGCCAAGTCTTTTCTGAGCATTTTTTTAAAAAATTAGGCAAATCGGCCCAGTAGATCGGCCGGAATCGTGGGTACCAGTTCAAAAAGGAATGTTTCGAGAAAAACGCGTTTAAAAGTTTGCAAAAAATATCAGTATCATCATCATATGAATGGTAATCATATTAAGAAAAATATTTTTTTAAACATTTTGAACCAAAATATTACTAGCTAACATTGCTTTAACGCCTTTGTGATAGTTTAAAAAAGTTTGGGGTAAACAAAAAAATTCTTTTGATCAAGTAAAATGAAGAATAATCATCTTACCCTTAATCAGCGATGCCTGGGCAATACAATTCTCCCTCTTCATCTTCATAGAGATCGTTTGCACGTGTTGTAAATTTGTTGTAAACAATCGGCACAAGTACAAGAGCACGAACAGTGAACAAATTTTACTTTTCACTTGAAAACACGTTTTTCATCGACACTACAAACAAAAGAGACAACTGGACGCGCCAGCTGTGCTATTCGCGCACTCGAATCCTTGTGGCGAATCTCATTTTTAATCACTTTCCAATACCATCTGAGGTAAAGAAAGGTTTCTACATTATTCTTGAGAGTTTAAAGTAACCAAAACTGCAAAACAAATTTCGATTGTTTGAAAAATGTTTACCATACTACCCCCTTAATACTATTTTACAAATTTGAACTGGTAATGGAAATACTCCTAACTCTAATCGTATCGCGCAGCCTGGCGTGTTTTTCGGGATCTGAAGGATTGTTTTTTACAAGCACATTTGTATTTTTTCTATTTCATTAAGATATCTGGGTCCCCAAAACTGTACTTCATGTAATAAAGAACTAGATACAAGTCTATTGAAAAGTTTTTCAACAGGCTGCCAAGAATCTGTTTTTAGTTTGTAAATTAGAGAGGTTGTAGATCCATTTACAAGAATAGCGTTACTTGTCATTAATTTTCAGACATCTGTAAACAATGCAGATTCCGAGAATGGTGTTACGAGGTATACATAATTATGAACTAATTACATTTTTTCCTTTTTGAAATAAAAAGGCTCATATTTTTTTTGTGGACATGATCCAATTTTTTGAATATCACAATCTTTTTCTATTAGCGTTAATTATAAGTTCGTGTTCTTGACAATATTCATGAATTACTTTCAGTATTTTTCTCACGTTGACTAGAGGATCCGCTAAGATCACCAAATCATCTGCATAAGCCAGCAAAAGTATTTCAAGTAGGTCACTGATAGCAACTCCCCTTATACCTTTTGTTTTAAGGAATTCTTCTACATCTGCAATAAACAGAGCAAACATCGTAGGACTCAGGGTTTCCCCTTGGAGAACCCCTCTTGAAATACCCACTGGTCTAGAATATCCATGGTCTCCTTTTACATAAATTTTCGCTTTCTTATGCAAATCCAGCAAAATTATTATAAATTTTCCTTCGAACCCTTTAGAGTAAGTTTTTCCATAACATTTTGTGCGAAACAAATGGAAAAGCGCTCTTGAAATCAATAAATATGGCAGAAAATTTGCCTCTATTTTGCCTCAGGCGTATTTTCGTAATTCAATTTTCTTAAGCTATAGGTCGATAATTGGAAGGATCGAGTAAATCTCCCTTCCTATGAATCATTTTTATTAATATTTGCGAACAGTCTTCTGGGATGTTATTTTCTAGAATTTTATTTAAAAAGTCATTTATAAAGGTTATCCAGTTATCAGATAAGTTTTTCAAGAATTCGTACGTTATTTCGTCAACACCAGAGCTCTTGCCACATTTAGATTTTTTAAGTGCTGTTTTAATTTTTAACTTTGTCATCGAGGAGTCTAAGATTGGGTTGTTTTTTTATGACATTTAGTAGGGCGTACGTCTTTATGTGGTCTAATTCGGTAAAAATTTATTACTTTCTGCTGAAAATCGACACAAACATTAAAAGGCAGTTGCGAAAAATTGTACAGGTGTGGTCCAGAAGGAATTAACCCCCAAACGGAGATGTGAAAACCGTGCCGAAAGCTGAATGGCACCTGGGTGAGGTGTCTAGAAAGGTGAATCTGGGATATCGGGCGACCTCTTAGAGTATGCAGCCTTATCGTTGCATTTGGGACTGTACAAGGATGGACGAACCACTTTCCCTATCTTCTCGTGGGAACAACAATAAACATTAAACATAGCTTTATTATGTGCGGTTCAAAGGAATAGAACGCGCAGGGCTCTGAAAATATGTAGTCTAATAACGCCAACCACTCTAAAGCTGGGGAAGCGAACAAAGATAGTCAGTGCGATGGATCGGCGAAATCTCGGGGCTTTTAGGTGGGCGGAGTGACTAAATCACGACTTGCTAGAAATCCACGATGCGAGTGTGGCCCCCAACAAGAGGGTTACATGGCACGTCTTCAAACTCTGTGGTGCGAGAAACATAAACATCCAGGTTTCTTTCAAGCCTCAAGATCTGGCTGAAATGTATGAAGATCTTCTCGGAAAATTTTCAGGAGAATCCGACCTCTGGATTCAATTTGTACGTGCATAATGCAGCGAGAGCTTTGGCCTATGCGAGCCGTAAAACAAATCCAGCGCTTAATCATAAGACCAAAAGACGATTGCATGAACTCGCCATAAAGATAGGCTGGGCAACACAGTACACGTGCCGCATTCAGTGTGTGATTGACTACATAATACCTGACAGGAATTTTACCGCCAAGGTTCGAAAGTTCGCGCGCGAACTCCGAATCCGTTATCACACACTTAACGAGTTAAAGCTGCTGACCATCAGGCAGCATACTGTTGAGAGGATCCGGATACTTCCTGATGCTAAGAGAAGTCTAAAAATTACAACATAGACTGGACGAAGTCTCATAGAACATAAATAGATTCATGGAGCTGTGTGAAGCCCTCATAACACCTGAGGAGAATGCCCACTCATCAATACCGAGGAGGTGAAAAAAGTATTCAGAGGTATACACAGAAAAAGAAAAAGTACAAGTAAGTATGCTACTGTAGGGACTAAATAGTATTACACAATTTCATGAAAAACTATCTAAAAGTAAATAACAATATTATGAACATTATAAGCGAATGACTGATAATTTGACCCACATCGTTATTGCAAAAAATCCAATCGAAACAACAAACTTGACGTAATTTTTTGTTAACGAGAGACTGACAAGTGCTAGTGCGGCAACACTGCACTCTTCTTTGCTCCCGCTCCGCCGTTCACTGAAAAATTTAAAAAAGGAGTCGGGTTGGTGACGCTCAACTACTGTAAATAACGCTAAGCTGCCCGCCCCGTAATTGATGAATAAAATAGGACCGTTATTTGACCGTCGCATCACTCTTTAAAGGTCCTCGAAAAGGACCCAAATCTTTCAGACTATCTCGGAGACTAAATCATTCAAATCGACTCTGATAATACCTAAAATGAGCCAGGCTATTTCACCTGAAATAACTTTGAGATTTCTATCGGTAGGGCGATGCATTTTATGAAATGTAATAAGATACATTTTTGGAAATTATATACAATTGAGGACACGGATCGAATAACCGTCGAAGCGCGTGAAACGCGTATAAGTATTGTCGAAACGTTCGAAGTGACGTCGAAATTTTTTTTTCATCAAATCACAAGATAAAAAATATAGTGTTGTAAAGGACATTAAAACGCGTATTTTTGTGGGATTAAAATTTTTATCCCATTAACAGTTTTTTAGAAAAAAATTATTTACCGTTTCTCCTGATTCTCGGAAAATCCGTAGGATTATAAACTTGACTCGCGATATTTCCAAAACAAAAAAAGAAAATGATTTGAAAATTGGTACATAACTGCTCTATATCCAAGCGAAGCCAATAGTCATTAAAAACGATCAAATGTTTGTTTGTTTGATTAACATTAATAATTATTAGTGCTGTATCGAAACTCTGACTTTAAATATTCCACATGTGAGGGAGTTTTTCAAAATTGAAGTTTCGAAAAACTTCCAGCGAAGAAGACGTGGACTAGACCATGAAATAAATTTTTCAGTTTACTCGGACCAGCTATGTTCATAACTTTCCAAGCTGCGATTCTTTAAAGTGTTACGCCAAGTACACGCGACGCAAGCTCTACTACGGGTTCGAGCAGTAAGAACACTCTTTGACAAATTGTTTGTTTCCTCTGTTTTTACCATTTGTTATCGTTCTATGATTTTCATTTTACTTGTTCGGAAGTTGAATTTCATCATTTTCGATACAAATAAAGCAAATAATGTATTCGTCAATGTTTACATAACAAAATTAATTCTTCATAATAAGAAATACTATGTAATAAATGAATAATTAAGTTACCAATGGATTAATGAATGAATCAATATATCATTAAGGGGGGGTTCTACCTTGTTGGCCCGAAAAAAGCTGCTTTTTCTGGAATTTTTTTCTCGGAAAGGATAATAGGTAAAAGGATGAAATTTTCTGAAAGTTCTAGGAAAAAGTGCATTGTAGCTTTACTAAATTTTCTCGGCGATCCAAGCAAAAAGGGGGGGGGGTGTATTGAACAATGGCGTCTAGTCGGCGGCGACTCTTCCTCATGGTGGAAGTCCTAGCATCCGCAAAAAAAAATCTGAAAAGCAAAAGGAAAATATTTTCCTTATCTAGACACTTTTTCGCATCCGTGGTAGTAGAGTTGTGCAAAAAACATGAAAAATGCGAAAATTATGAGCTTTTGAATAGAAAAATGCGTTTTCGGCTATTTTTTCGTTACTAATTATTTTTTTTAAATGAACAATTTTTAATATTTTTTACCAATTCTACTACCACGGATGCACAAAATCCTAAAGAACATGTGTAAAAAATTTCATGTCGATTGCTCAACTTTTTCGCCTTGTACGACTTCCACCAACTCGAAAAACGTTGTTTTGAGATAAACGCGTTTGAAAATTTGAAACATAACTGCAAAAATTAATGTTGAATTTTATGGATCTGAATAAAAGTATTAATTATTTGTTATCTTTTTCGGGTTACTGTTTACGAATCTGCTATCAAATTGGCAAAATTTACATATTTTGCAAGATGCGTATGCTTTCTATAGCTTTCAATGTCACTGATTTCAACTCTGTTACTAGTATTTAACTAAAAATTTGTTTAAACAATTCTTTTTATAAAAAAAGTTTCAAAATTGCATTTTTCTCGACATGTATATGATTTGTATGGTTTAAAGGGTCAGAAATAATGAATATGCCCTCCAATTTGCAAAATTAATTTGTTTAACCAATTTTAATGAACAAACTTGTATAACAAATTACATATTTTGCAAGATGCGTATGCTTTCCATAGCTTTCGATGTCACTAATTTAAATTTTTTTACTATTATTTAAATACAAATTTGTTTAAACAATTGTCTTTATAAAAACTGTTCCAGAATTGCATTTTTTCGACATACATATGATTTTCACGGTGTAATGGGTCAGAAATAACGAATATGCCCTCCATTTTGCGACAATATTTTAAGAATATTACTTTCTTCTAAGTTCATAAAATTTTGTCACTTACCTGAAGAAACAGCTGAGAACGCGTATGCGCCCACGCAAACATACCATTGAGCGAAGGGATCAATATTCGAAACATTTTCGAACATAAAACGATCCCTTACACACGAAAAGAAGCCTCAAATCGGATCCGGTTTCGCCGCCGCAGAACGCCAGGCCGCTGCGGCCCAGCGCGCTTCACACCGCTCCACCAAACGGCCGATAACTTTCGTAATTTAACAGATTTCAACTTGAAATTTTTACATAGTATTTTTGAATCATATATCTATCCAAAAATGCAAGAAAAAAATCGATTTTTTTGTTGATACAAGGTAGAAACCCCCCTTAAGTAGTTTGAATTTGAATTGGTTACCGTTGAATATTTTCAGAGTTCTCCTGTTTAAACTACGTTTCTCACTCGGATATTTTTTCTTTTGATCACTTAAAAACGTTCTTTTGTCCAAGTAACACATAAAGAAGCTCGCCGATTCGTTTATCTACGAAAGACTTACCAACAGTTTTTACCATTTTGGTACTTATTCATAAAACACTTAATTTTTTCTCACTGTACACAACGCCTAGTTTAGACAAGCCTGAAAAAGGACGTAAACGTTCAAGAAACGAAGATTTTTGGAATATAAACGTGAGAGAAAAAGCTTTAAACAAGGTAAATATAACGAAATTAAATTTTTTCATCAGAATTTTAAAGCAGTGAGAAAGAAAAAAATATATTTTATAATATATACCATTATTATAACATAATATTTTCTATATAAGGTCCCTTTTTATTTTATAGGAATTTAAATAACATTACAAGATATTCTTAAATATTTTAGCATGATAGATTAAATAAATAATTAAATAATGCATATTTAGGTAAAATAATTTGAGTACTATATTACAAATTAAATTGAACCGTTTCAAATTCCTAACTCTTCACGTAGAAATTTGAACTTTCAAGAAGATATATGAATTTTCAATCAAAAGGATGAATTTTATACCAAAAAGGCAATTTTTCACAAAAATACATTAATTCTCAATCAAACAGTTGAATTTTAAACTAAAAAAGATCAATTTTCAAACAAATAGCTGAAGTTTGAACTAAAAAATATCACTTTTCAACCAAAAATGGAAGTTCAATTTTTAGTTAAAAAATTATTCTTACACACAAAAAAAACAGATTTATTTTTGAATGAAATGTAATTTAACCTTAAACCAAATAGTTTCGTTTTCAACCAAAAAGATGAAATAATTACTAGTTAGTGGCCCTGTCTTCTAATTTGATCATAAAAAAATGATAAATACGGTTTTTTCTTCCTCCGCATTTGCAAGCGGTAATATATTATGTAGACTGTGTACTCAAAATGATATTGAATTAATAAAATCGTTATTTCATTTTGCACTTATTACAAAAACTTTTTTTTCACGAAAAAGAAAGTGACAGATAAGAAAATCTCCATGCTGCGAGTACTCGTAGCAAAGCTGGTGCCGCGTGTACGAGTATTTCAGCGTGATACTTTAAACAATTTATTTTGTTATGGAGTATGGACGAATACGTTTACTTTACTTGTATCGAAAATGATGAAATTCAACCCCCGAAAAAGTAAAATGATAATCAAAGAAAGATAACAAATGTAAAAAACAGCGAAAACAAACAATTCGCCAAAGAGTCTTCGTACTGCTAAGACCCGTATCAAGGCTTGCGTCGCGTGTACTCGGCGTAACACTTTAAAAAATCGCATCTTGCAAAGCTATAAACATAGCTGGTCCGAGTAAGCGGAAAAATTTATTTCATAATTTATTTCAAATTTATTTCACAACTTCTTCGCTGGAAGTTTTTCGAAACTTCAATTTTGAATTTTCAATTTTAATCAAACAAACATTTAATCGTTTTTAATGACTCTATTGGCTTCGCTTGGATATAGAGCAGTTATGTACCAATTTTCAAATCATTTTCTTTTTTTTGTTTTGGAAATATCGCGAGTTAAGTATATATACGTACGGATTTTCCGAGTAACAGGAAAAGCGGTAAATAATTTTTTTTCTCAAACACTGTTAATGGGATAAAAATTTTAATTTTACAAAAAATACACGTTTTAATGTCCTTTGCATCACTAAAATTTTTATTTTGTGATTTTATGAAAAAAATTACGACCTCACTTCGAACGTTTGGACCATACTTATACGCGTTTCACGCGCTCGGCCGATGCGCGAGATGCGTGATGAGAATGTGTTCGTTAAAGCCGAAGGGGCTTTAACAAAAGAGAATTCACAATCACCAAATTACTGTTGTCCATGCATTGACCTATGACTTGAAAGTCTGCGCACAAGTATGAGGAATAGAAAAGTACTGAGCGCGTAGTGCGAAGTAAATACATTATCGAGTTCGAAACCCGAGATAAATATATTATCGAGCGCAAAGCGCATGAACCAACAGTCGCGCTCAAACTTGCGACAGACGCGTGGCCGCAAAATGGAATTTTTTATTTTTGATTATTTTTGTGTGCAATGCAAATTTGAATTTCCGATTTATCAAGAAAATTCAAATAGTTGTTCTGATAATCTTGCAGGGCTTTAAAAGAAAAGTTTTTCTTCTCTTGAATTTTGTTCATATCGTGCGTTGCTTGGCTTAAAATGTTCATTTTCGTTTCTTCTCTTGAATTTTAAACGGATATAACTCTGATAAATTTCGTTTAATCAAAAAAGTCATTATGATAAATTGCTCAATTATCCAAGTACAACTAATATCCGTCGATCAAACTTTTAAATCTTAAAAAAGTGGTCTCAAAAATTTGTTAAATTCTCTAACTTTTCGATTTTTCATTCAAAATAACTGGTCAACAGCCTATATCTTTCTTTTGGCCTTTAAAACTGGGCCCCAAAGCACCATTCAATATGATTACTGAATCAAAGGTTATACGGCATACATACGACGACGAAGTCAGACACCACCGTGGAAACTTAAAGAAATCCGCGTGGGTCAGTTTTCACATAAAACTAATGCCTTCTCATCATGATTAGAATTTCATAGCAATCTCTAGGCAATTTACTTAAAGTAAAAAAATTACGTTAGAAACGACTTACAAAAAGATGTACAAAAGGACGCCCTTTAGTATTCCAATTTGGTATGTCCCGAGGTTGTCTTTATAAGCGCTCTTTTTCAAGTGGGACGAAATGATGTAAAGTTGAAAATTTTAGAAACAAAATAAAAAAACAGTGAAAAATCTTGATCTAATCTGCAATCTAAACGTAATTTTTATAATTAAAAGAAAAGTTAATCAGGAAAACTTTTGTTTTTATTGTAATTATAAAAATGTCGGACCATATGAGTTTCTTACTGCTTTTTATTTAGGTTCCCAAATTTTTTACTTGATATTTTAAAGTTCAAGTAAAATCAAAATAAGTCTTAGGAAATTTCGAAAACTCAACCTGACATAACTTCCGTATTTTCAAAAAATTGTTTCGGACCAAATTGAGGAGTTTCTCTTATTTATTTGTATCACTATATTCATTGCATAAGTTTAATTTAAATGAAAACACCACCTTATATTTATGGTACACTGATCCACCTACCTAATTCGTGATGTTTGCCTAAGCTACTTCAACATACATTACCCCATGATCCAAGAACAAGAATATGGTCCCGCAACTTGGTGGTACGAAATAGGTACTAGCCGCGTTTCGTACAGCGTCCTCCATTTTGGTTACCATGACAACGCATAGACGCTTTCCTGAGTACGATTTCAATCATTTCGTGTCATGATGTAGCGGGACGTTTCTCAAAGTTACGTACTCCAAAATAGACAATACGAATTCGATTAATACATGTTTCATTTCTTGCAGATATATAGTTTTACATTTAGTAGAAATTCTACATTTGAAACTATTAACCCTTAAAGGACAATTGGGCAGTCTGTCTAGAGGTCTGTCACCTTAGTGTTGATCTATCATTATAAAGAAGAAATATATTAATCTGAAAATATGTGTAGTACAAATGAAAGAATTAAAAAATAAGTTACTTCATAACATATGGATGTGTTTTTTTAGAATAAAATTCCATAATTTTTGTTGTTATGGTAAGGACAAACTGAAATTTATAATTTTCCGTTTTTTATAATCTAGTGAACTATTTATGTAGGATCACGGACTGCAAAATGAAAAGAGGGCTGCGATAATCGCAGCGCTCTGGAAATTGTGTAGAAAAGTTTGAAAGATGTACGGATGACAATTGAGGGAGTGGGTCTTGAAGAATTTATGATTAAATAAACGAAGGTAGCCTGAGATTTCTCTGCGCGAAGCACCTGTCAATCTGATCGCAAATCAACTTTTGAACCGTGCTGCGCTCCGTGACCCATTCCTTTGTATTTTGCAAAAGCGGTCAGTTTACCCTGCAGTTTTTCCTCTCTCCAAGTAAGAAAATTGTCAGTCCTGCTTAAACATTCCAGATGGATGGATGTCGAATCTGTTTCGTTAAATATCACAATTTTTCACGTTTTTGCGGATTTTCATGAAATTAGAAGTTTAATGTTTTGAAACTTATTGTCATTTCAGCTTTATACGATTCTTTATAAGACTCTTACCGAGTTTTTGCTGAATTCGCACATGCAGCGTTAAACAAGCTTATGCTTCCCGCTTCACGTCCCTTTAAAAATGGAAGACGCTGTGCGAATCCCTACGGGCTATTTGATTAGTTGATTTTTTTTAGTTGCGCGTGGCGAGACCATGGCTTTTTGGATCATGCATATACCCCTTGGTTTGAGCATGGAGTATAGACATAAGGAGACCAATCTGTAATGCATGGACTTCACTGAAAACGGTCGCTTTTCTCATGGAGAATAGCCATAAGGAGACCAAACTAGTGGAACTAAAGATGAGCACTTTTCTGTTGCCAGAAGTTTGAGAAGTTCGCACACACAC
>JAAAKG020145174.1:0-10948 GCA_010014905.2 Druon quercuslanigerum | reverse complement strand
TGAAAAATTATTATTTTTTAACTGAAAATGTAAATATTTTAATTGAATATTCCATCATTTAAGTTGAAAACTTATCTATTTAGAGGAACATTAATTTTCTTAACTGAAAAAAAGGTTTGATTAAAAATTTACTTTTTTATTTGAAAATTCGTCTTTTTCGTAGAAATTAATCTTCTTATTGGAAAATCCATCATTTTTATTGAAAATTCAAGTATTCGATTAAAATATTCATAATTTTAATTGTCCATTTATAACTTCGGTTGAAACCTTTTTTTGTGGCAAATTAATTTATTTATATAATCTGAAAATTTAACTTTTTAATTTTTGGAAAAGAATTTAAATTTTTAAGTTGAAAATCGATGTATTCGGTTAAAAAAATCGTCTTTTTGGGTATAAAATAATATTTTGTTTAAAAATTTATTATTTTGGTTGAAAATTCAAATATTTCAGTTAAATATTTATAAGTTTAGTTAGAAACTGTCTTTTTAACTTAAAATGTAACAGTCCAATTTTTGGTTTAAAACTCACATTTTTTGGTTTAAAATTCAACTATTTGGTTGAAAATTCATAAATTTGTTTAAAGTATAACTTGTTTAAAAAAATTTTTTAAATGAAAAATTATTTCTTTAAATAAAAATGTAACCATTTTAATTAAATATTCCATTATTTAGATTAACAATTCATCTATTTAGAAGAACATTAATTTCCTTAAGTAAAAAAAAAAATTTTTGGTTAAAAATTTACCTTTTTCAGTTGAAAATTCGTCTTTTTTTGTAGAAATTAATCTTTTTCTTGAAAAATTCATAATTTTTATTGAAAACTCAAGTATTCGATTTAAATATTGATAATTTTGGTTGTCCATTAATAACTTTGGTTGCAGCATTGTTTTTTTTGTGGCAAATTAATTTGTTTTAACTGAAAATTTAACTTTTCAATTTTTGGCAAAGAATTTTTTAGTTGAAAATTGATGTATTTTATTGAAAAATCGTCTTTTTGGGTATCGAATAATTATATGTTTAGAAATTTAAATATTCTGGTTAAATATTTATAATTTTAGTTGGAAAGTGATTTTTTTAACTTACAATGTAACAATTCAATTTTTAGTTTAAAACTCACGTTTTTTGGTTTAAAATTCAGTTATGTGGTTATAAATTCATCGCTTTGTTTGAAAGTGTAACTATTTTTTTTCTCATTTATTTAGTATTAATAAATTGTTAAAAAATTTTGTTTTGGAAAAATTATTATTTTTCAACCAAAAATTGAACTATTCCAATAGAATATTTCATCATTCAAGTTGAGAATTCATCTATTCAGAAGAACATTAATTTTCTCAACTGAAAAAAGGGTTTTATTAAAAATTTACTTTTTTTAGTTGAAAATTCTTCTTTTTCCGTAGAAATTAATCTTCTTGTGGAGAAATTCATCATTTTTATTGAAAATTCAAGTACTCGATTTAAATATTTATAATTTTCAAATTTAAATTTTTAAATTCAAATTTTTAAATTTAAATATTTCAGTTAAATATTTACAATTTTAGTTGGAAACTGATTTTTTAACTTTAAATGTAACAATTTAATTTTTGGTTAAAAACTCATATTTTTTGGTTTACAATTCAACTACGTGGTTGAAAATTCATCACGTTGTTTGAAAGTACAAATATTTTTTTAATCTGAAATTTTTTTTAATTGAAAATTTTACTATTCAAATTGAAGATTTCATTATTTATGTTGAACATTTACCTATTTGAAAGAACATTAATTTTCTTAACTAAAAAAATGTTTAATTAAAAATTTACCTATTTTAGTTGAAAATATTTCTTTTTTCGTAGAAATGAATTTTCTTGTTGGAAAATTCATAATTTTTTTTTGAAAATTCAAGTATTCGATTTAAATATTCATTATTTTCAAATTCAAATTTTCAAATTTAAATTTTCAAATGCAAATATTCGTTTGAAAGTGTAACTATTTTTTTGATAATTTATTAAGTATCAATAAATTATTTGAAAAAATTTTTTTAATGAAAAATTATTTTTTTTTAACTGAAAAAGTAATTATTTTAATTGAATATTCCATCATTTAATTTGAAAATTCACCTGTTCAAAAGAAAATTAATTTTCCTAACTGAAAAAAATGTTTGATTAAAAGTGTACCTTTTTTAGTTGAAAATTCGTCTTTTTTCGTAGAAATTAATCTTCTTGTTGGAAAATTCATAATTTTTATTGAAAATTCAAGTATTCAATTTAAATATTCATAATTTTCAAATTCCAATTTTCAAATTTTCAAATTCAAATATTCCGGTTGAATATTTATAATTTTAGTTGGAAACTGATTTTTTTAACTTAAAATGTAACAATTCAATTTTTGTTTAAAAACTCATATTTTTTGGTTTAAAATTCAACTAGTTGGTTAAAAATTCATCACTTTGTTTGAAAGTGTAACTACTTTTTTGTCTGAAATTTTTTTTAAAATTAAAATGTAACATTTCAATTTTTGAATATTGAATTATTAATTTTCTTAACTGAAAAAATGTTTAATTAAAAATTTACCTTATTTGTTAAAAATTCGTCCTTTTTCGTAGAATTTAATCAACTTGGTTAAAAGTTCATCTTTTTGGTTTAAAGCGCATCTATTCCAGATGAAGATTCATCATCTTGGTTGAAATTTTTTTTTTTTATTTAGCGGAAAACTAACTTTTCTTACTGAAATGCATATAAAAAAGTAAAAAATTAAAGTTCTAAGATTAAAAGTAACAAGGGACTATGTACTTCTTTTTTTATTTTCACTTATATTTAATTATTCATATTTTAAATATTAAACTGAGAAGAATTTTCTTTTTTCTTCTTAAATTATCATTTTTTAAATATAATAAATTTACAGAATTAAATTTAATTTTTAAAAGCTTGGTTTTATAAATAAACAGATTAACGAAATAATTATTTCAAAAAGGGCCCCTCAACGAATTTTTAAATTCCACGTTTAGACTTGGTTAAGCCGCACCGAAGTTGAGCATATCCAATTTGATTACTATTTTTATTTTCAAATCTAAAAATGCCAGTTTCATATTTTCTGCATCCGAAGCGAATAAGAAATCGAAACTTCAATTTACCCAGCTCAGAACTTGAATAAGTGGTCGAGATTTTGCGAGGCGACTTAAATGTGTCGGTATTCATTCGATGGTATGCTATGGTAACTTCTGTCAATACCACATGTAATATTTGCTTGAACCAACGACCAATATGCAAAGCGAATTCGGTTATGAGGTGGTTACAAGCGAATAGAGAGATGTACCTTGTATACCTACGAAACTTTTCTCTTTGCAAATTTACATCTACTAATAATTTTATAATTGTTATTTAAACTCTGTTTAACAATGTTAATGTTCAATATAGTTCAATGGAATTTGTTTAAATAATTTTGTTCGAAAATTCGTTTTTTCGTCCTAAAACTATTACTATTAGCCTAGTAGAATATTTATTAACATTGTTTCATTAATTTTTAATTGTTTTAACAAATAAAATTTGTTTAAATAGTTATTTTCTCGAAAATTCGTTTTTTCCTTAAAATTATTACTATTGGTGTAGTGGAATATTTATTAACATTAACTTATTAATTTTCAATTGTTTACACAAATAAAATTTTATTTTTTATTTTTTTGAAGTTTTTTAAAATAAATATTATCACTATTGGTCCTGGGGGTATATATAATTAATTAACTAATATTGTTAAATATTCCACTAGACCAATAGTAAAAATTTTTAATAGAAAAAGGGAATTTTGGAAAAGAATTATTTAAACAAATTTGATTAAACCATTAAAAATCAATTAATCAATGTTAAGAAATATTCTACTAGATTAATGGTAATAATTTTTAGGGGAAAAAACAAATTTTCGAAAAAACGTTAATTAAACAAATTATATTTTTTTAAAAAATTAAAAATTATTTAAACAATTTTCTTAAACATTCTCCAAGAACAATAGTGATAATTTTTATTTTAGAAAAACTTAAAAAAAATCAAAAAACGAATTTAATTTGTTTAAAAAATTAAAAAATAATTAATTGATCATAATAAATATTCCACTACAGAAATAGTAATAATTACAAAGGAAAAAACGAATTTTCGAGAAAAACAATTATTCAAACAAATTCCATTTGTTTAAATAAATTCATGTGATTTAATAGAAATAAACTGAGTTCAACGAATTTTTGAGGGAAAAAAACATTTTTTACACAAATGAGATTTGTTTAAATAATTTAACATTAACTAACTAATATTGTTTAATATTCCACTGGATCAATAGTATTAATTTTTATTTTAAAAACTTCAAAAACATAACAACAATAAATTCTATTTCTTTAAACAATTAAAAATTAGTGAATTATTGTTAATAAATAGTTTACTAGACCAACAGTAATAATTTTTATTTAAAAAAACTTTACAACATAAAAAAAATGATTTGTTTAAATAATTAAACATTAATTAACTAATATTGTTAAATATTCCACTAGATCAATAGTAATAACTTTTAAGAGAAAAAGCGAATTTTCGAAAAAAAATTATTCAAACAAATTCTATTTGCCTAAAAAATCAAAAATTAATAAAAAAATGTTTATAAATAAATACTGATTTTTTAAACACAAAATAAAAATTTTCAACAAATTCCATTTGTCTTAACAATCAAAAATCAATAAAAAAAATGTTAATAAATATTCTACTAGACTAATAGTAATAATTTTTAGATGAAAATACAAATTTTCGAAAAACCGTCAATTAAACAAATTCCATTTTAAATTACATTTAAATTACATTTTAAATAATTAAAGATTAATTAAACAATATTCTTTAATATACCCCCAGGACCAATAGTGATAATATTTATTTTAAAAAACTTCAAAAAAATAAAAAATAAAATTTCATTGGTTTAAATAATTTTTGTTCGAAAATTCGCTTTTTTTCTTAAAAATGATTTATGGTTGTGAATTTTTTAAAATAAAAATTATTACTATTGATCTAGTGGAATATTTAACAATATTAGTTAATTAATTTTTAATTATTTAAACAAATAAAATTTTTTCATTTAATGTTTTATTTATTAGCTATTTAGTTAAAGATTCTGGTATTTTGTTGAAAATTTGTATTTTTTGTTTAAAAAAATCAGTTTTTATTTATTAATTTTTGAAAAATGTTTTTGAAGTTTTTTTAAATAAAAATTATCATTATTGGTCTTGGTGAATATTTAAGAACATTGATTAATTAATTTTAAATTATTTAAACAAATAGAATTTGTTTATTCATTTTTTTTTTCGTAAATTGTTTTTTCCCCTTAAAATTATTACTGTTAGTCTAGTAGCATATTTTTTTTTACATAGTTTTATAAATTTTTGATTGTTTAAGCAAATAGAATTAGTTTAAGTATTTCTATTTCGAAAATTCAATTTTTCTCTTAAAAATTATTACTATTGGTCTAGTGGAATATTTAACAAAATTAGTTCATTAATTTTTAATTATTTAAACAAATGGAATTTTCTTAATTTTTGTTTTTTCGAAAATTTGTTTTTTTCACTTAAAAATTATTACCATTAGTCTAGTAGAATATTTATTAACATTGTTCCATTAATTTTCAATTATTTAAGCAAATTGAATTTGTTTAATTAATTCTTTTCAGAAAATTCGCTTTTTCTCTTAAATATTGTTACTATTTGTCTAGTGGAATATTTATTAACATTAATTCAATAACTTTCAATTTAAAAAAAAATAGAATTTGTTGTTTTTATGTTTTTGAAGATTCAAAATAAAAATTATTACTATTTCTCTAGTAGAATATTAACTAATATTATTTAATTAATATTAAATTATATAAACAAATCTCGTTTTTGTAAAAAATGTTTTTTTTTCTTCAAAAATTCGTTGAACTGTCAGTTTATTTCTATTAAGTGACGTGAATTTGTATTTTTTGGTTAAAAAATTAGTATTTATTTATTAATTATTTATTGATTAGCATTTTTCATTAATTTTTTATTGTTTAAACAAATAGAATCTTTTGTTTTTATGTTTTTGAAGTTTTTAAAATAAAAATTATTATTATTGATCTAGTGGAATATTAACCAATATTAGTTTATTAATGTTAATAAATAAATAATTAATAAATAATTAATGTCAATTTAAACAAGTGGATATTGTTTAAATAATTTTTTTTCTCGAAAATTCGTTTTTTCCCTTATAATTATTACTATTGATTTAGTGGAATATTTATTAATATTATTTTATTATTTTTCAATTGTTTAAACAAATGAAATTTGGTTTGTTATGTTTTTTAACCTTTTAAAATAAAAGTTATCACTATTGGTCTTGAGGAATATTTAAGAACATTGTTTAATTAATGTTTAATTATTTAAACTATTGGAATTTGTTTAAATAATTCTTTTTGAAAATTCGCTTTTTCTCTTAAAAATTATTTAATGGGTCTAGTGGAATATTAATTGACAATAATTAATTAATTTTTAATTGTTTAAAAAACTAGAATTTGTTGCTTTTATGTTTTTGAAGTTTTAAAAATAAAATTTTTTACTATTGATCTAGTGTAATATTTAACAATATTGGTTAATTAATTTTTAATTATTAAAAAATTAAGTTTCTTTAATTAATGTTTTATTTATTAACTATTTAGGTAATAATTCTGGTATTTTGTTGAAAATTTGTATTTTGTGGTTAAAAAATCAGTATTTATTTATTAATTATTTATTTATTACCATTGTTTTATCAATTTTTGATTATTTAAGCAAATTGCATTTGTTTAAATAATTCTTTTTGAAAATTCACTTTTTTTCTTAAAAATGATTAAATTGGTCTAGTGGAATATTTATTGACAAACAAATCTAATTTTTGTAAAAAATGTTTTTTTTTTCCTCAAAAATTCGTTGAACTGGCAGTTTATTTCTGTTAAGAGACGTAAATGTATTTAAACAAATGTGATTGGCTTAAATAATTTTTTTCGAAAATTCGTTTTTTCGTGTTAAAATTATTACTATTAGTGTAGTAAAATATTTATTAACATGGGTTCATTAATTTTAACTTGTTGAAACAAATGAAATTTGTTTAAATAATTTTTTTTCTGGAACATTCGTTTTTCCCTTAAAATTTATTACTATTGGCGTATTGGAATTTATTAACATTAATTCATTAATTTTCAATTGCTTAAACAAATGAAATTTATTTTTTTTATGTTTTTGAAGTTTTTAAAATGAAAATGATCACTATTGCTCTTGAGGAATGTTTAGAAACATTGTTTTATTAATTTCTAATTATTTAAACAAATGAAATTTGTTTAGTTAACGTTTTTTCAAAAATTTGTTTTTTTTTACCTAAAAGTTATTATCATTAGTATAATAAAATATTTATTAACAATGTTTCATTGATTTTCGATTGTTTAAGCAAATGGAATTTGTTTAAATAATTTTTTTCCAAAATTTGTTTTTTCTCTTAAAAATTATTACTATTAGTCTAATGGAATATTGATTAACATTATGTCATTAATTTTAAATTTTTTAAACAAATAGAATTTGTTGTGTTTGTGTTTTAAAATTTTTTTAAATAAGAATTATGACTATAGGTCTAGTGGAATATTCAACACTATTAGCTAATTAATCTTTTTTATTTAAACAAATCTCATTTGTGTAAATAGCGAAAAATTACATAGTTTGATATTTGAATTAAATCTTAAAAGTTAAATTTATAGAAAAAAGACTAATTTTCGAGCAAAGAAATGAATTTTTAAAAAACAAAAATTATTTTTTAACGAAGTTTAACCTTCAGTCAAATAGAAAAAATTTCAACAAAAAATGATAATAGTTTTTAAGGAAAAGTGTCATACCTTATATTTCGAAAACAATAAATTTTAATTTTAAATACAAAATAAAAAAAACAGCTTAATTTAAACAAAAAAGGCGAATTTCTAACACAGAAGAATAATTTTTTTAAAGTTTATCTAAATAATTGAATTTTTATGATAAAAAATCTACTTTTAACAAAAGATAGGTCAATGCTAAACTAAATATGTGATAATTGATATTAAAAAAAAAAATTATTCAATTTCAAATCACAAAACATTGGGATTTTACAAAAAAATTTATTTTGCAACTCCATACATACATTTTTAGGAAAAATTTCTATTATATTGAAAAAGACAGTTGTATTTTTAATTAAGAAAAAGAGATAAATTTTTTAAATAAAAAAATAAATAAATTTTAAACAAAATAGTTGAATTTTTAATTAAAAAAAATGTTTATCAAGAAAGAAAATAATTTCAATAAAGTTCTTGAATTTAAAATTAAAAATGGTATGCATTATTAAAAAAAAAATTAATTAGTAGACTTTTCAGGCAAAAAGAGTGAACTTTTAACAAAAAATAATTTGATTTTATTTCTTTATACTGCGATAAATAAATATAAACTTTGATAATTTACATTAAAAAAATAAAATTTGTCTCAAACTTTACAGTTAATTTTCGAAAGTTTCAAAATACTAGTTTAGAAAACTAAAGAATTTGCTTAAAAATAAAGTTAATTTTCCATTGATCACTTTTTTATGTGAAATTTGTGACACAATTTACAAAATTTTTATTCTCTAAATGATTTTTTTAGTATTTACATGTCAAACTTCGTCAGCAAATATTAAATATAAATTTTTCTACTTATTTTAGATCATTAAAAAAATTAGAGCACAAAAAAAAGGGGGAAGTGGAGAAACTTATACTTTATTGTTACTTTTTTTCTTTTTCTACAAGAAAATACAAGGAAAAATGAGATATTAGTATTGATTTGCATTTTTTTGCGATTATCGGTCGAGTGCTCTATCCACTAAGCTACTGCAGAGATCGAAAGAAGAATCTTTTTCACAGACATGCCAAATGGCAAGGTTTTCCAAAATGCGATTTCTCATACCTCTGAAAAAAGATTTTTCTTATGATATCTCGAGTAGCTTAGTGGATAGAGCACCTGACCGGTAATCGGAAGCTCTGGGTTCGATTCCCAGCGTAGCAATTATAAATTTGTCGTAAAAAGTTTAACTTACACATAAGTTTTGTATTATTATTTTATTGTTCTACAAGAAAATGCATGAAAAATTAGGTATTTGTATTTATCTGTATTTGTTGTAAAAATATTTTTAATCTGTATTAAAAACTCGGTGATAAAAGAACGGTCAGATAAGATAGTTATCGCTTTTCTAAACATTTTTATAACCAAATTTAATTTGTGAAAAAATCCCTTCTTTTAGAACCACTGGGAATCGGACCCAGGTCTTACGATTGCCGGTCAAGTGCTCTATCCACTAAGCTACTGCAGAGATCGAAAGAAGAATCTTTTTTCAGAGACATGCCAAATAGCAGGGTTTTCTCTGAAGTGTCATATATATAAGATATAGGAAATCTGCATTATCATCGGGGTGGTAAATGACCCACAGATGAGATACTTATCACACCACGTTAAAATAGAGATCTACAATATCGGTCTGAGATAATCCTCAAATTTAGATTTTTTCCTTTTTCTAAACATTATTTAAAATAAATTTTATCCGTGCAAGAGATCCCTCCCCTTCGTTCTCCTGGAAAGTCGAGTGCTCTATCCACTAAGCTACTGGATCACAGGAATACAAAATAGCAAACGATTACTAAATCTTGTATCTATGGCTCTTTAGAAAAAACCTCGCGATTTGGCACGCCTCTGAAAAAAGAATCTTCTTCCGATATTTCCAGTAGCTTAGTGGATAGAGCACCCGACAGGTAATCGGAAGACCTGGTTTCGATCCCCAGCGGAGCATTTATACATTTTTCGTAAAAAAAAAATCCAGCTCTCGCCCACGTGAAAAACAAAAATTTATTTCCAAATTACCCTATCTGAGTGTCGCCAATATCGATGCAAAAAGGAAACTTAAAATAAGTTGGTTCCTATCCCATAGTATCTCATCTTGGTCTTGAACTTCTTTGAGAAAATACCTGTAATCAGGAACTAGCTGGGATTGCAATTTAAAATGTAAATGTGACTTGGGGAAATAGGAATAGGGGATGGGGTGGGTCGGTAAAGGGGGAAAGGGGAAAGGGGATGGGTTACTGCAGGTGGCCCTTGGGACGAGACGTTCCAGCAGTTCTCCAGTACCTACACGCATTTACGTGTGTAAATTGTGCGAGGGCGCTTGAACAGGAGACACGACTGGAATAATTTTAGTTTCAGGATTCGGATTGTGGACTGTCCACCAAGTGATTACGAGGCGAAACGCCCTTCGATTAACCAAAGCTTCGACTTTTCAAATCCTGACTAAAGCGTGACACTCCACCAATATTTAATCCAAATCTTCTCTTTTCGAGATAAATAGTAGTCAGGACATAAAACACATTTTGTTTAGTACAGATTTAAAATTAATTTAAAAAATTTTTTTTTCTTTATTCCTTCATTTTCTTACATATTTTCAGGCTTCTAATCAAAAATATTAAATGTATTAAAAATAAACTTTAATGCTGATTTAATTTGTTAGTGTATAAGAACAAAAAAAATATTTTTCCTGATCTGGAGGTCAGACCATGTTTACTATATTTTTTTGGGGTCGCTGAATCGGAATCCGAGGTCCAAAAAAACTCACTATGTCAAGGTTCTGCCATAACCTAATAAAACCTCATAATTTTTTTCCGAGTCTGGGGATCAGACCATCTTTAATATCTGTTTTTGGGGTCGCTGAATCCGAATCCGCGGTCCAAAAAACTTCTCAAAAACTGTCATAACTATTTTGTTCGATTATCTTGTTCCGGGTCTGGAAATCAAATCACGTTTATTACAGGTTTTTGGGGTCACTGAATCCGAATACGAGATCCAAAAAAACCCAGAATGTCATGGTGCTTGCATAACGTCAAAAAAATCTCATACAATTTTCTTCGAGTCCCAGAGGGACACCATATCTTGA